>JACEFZ010015240.1:327500-395000 GCA_014155875.1 Cepaea nemoralis
TGCCCGGAAAAAATTTCGAGCCAAAATTATACCCAAAGTATTTCAAGATCCTCGCTAGTGCTACGGAGTTCGTGCCCTGAGCTGAGATTTATTTACATTGAACGTACATGGAGGGGCAGTGACATATAATAACCAGAAGAGACATGCATAAAAACAAAAAGACACATAACGACATAGAGAAATAAATATGCTTTCTCTATGTGTTGTTATATGTCACCAAAACAGAGAAACACAACAACATAGAGAGAGAGACTACACACTGAGACAAATAGTACACGGAACAGGGGGTAGCCGTGGCTGAGAGGTTGCGGTATCATCATTAGACTAAGAATGCACCGGATTCGATCTTTGTACAGTACTAGGAAATGCTCAAAAAGTCATTGACATATAATGATATCACACGCTAGCGGATCTCACGAGTAGAGAGATCAGATACCAAGCCTACTCGGATAAGGAAATAAAAGACATATCCCCCGTGTGTTGTACATTCTTTGCAGTCCATGTGCTGTGCAATAAGGTCTTCTAGTATGGTCTGTTTGGCGACGATATTTTTGCGTTGCTCATATTATATAATGTCCACGTGTGTGGATCAGACAAAAAGTTTGAAGTAATAATAATAATATGCTATTTGAAATCGTTAAGCCGACATTTTAGACGTACTTTTTGATGAGTAAGATAGAGTTTTATGTAAGCCATCATCTATGACCAACTACACTTATTAAATAATATGAGTCATTTCTAACAGTTTCATATTTCTGTGTGAATGTGGCGAGGGCTGTATAACTTCCGAGAAACCAAGCACGGAAACTGTGAAACAACATTTACGAAAATTGATTATGTATTATGTAAGTTATAGGAACAACTAACTTCGATTATCTCCCTTGTGTTGCTTAATATCTATTATATTTGCTCCTCGTGTCATTTTCCCATATCACACACACACACACACACACACACACACACACACACACACACACACACACACACACACACACACACAAACAAACACTATTATTTTACACCATTGTTGTGTTCGTTTATTATACAAAGGGAAGGAACCGCAGTAATCTCGTCAATGTTATTCATGAGTTGCATCCATTGGTGAATTGACATGCCCGGGTATTGCCTCGCATGACATGTCTGGGGCTTTTCTAGCATGCTTTCGTATTATCGTCACAGTTTTGTAGTGCTTCTAGGCAATGACGTACAGTACCTTTTTAATGTCTAAGTGATATTCTGCGATAGTACGCTAATGTTTAGAGCTAAAGACATGTCCGAAGCTTGATTCGCATGACATGCCCGTGGGTGGCTTGCCTGATTTCGATTTATCGTCACAGTTGTGTAGTGCGTCTGGGAATGACCTAAAGTACCTGGCTAATGTATGAGTGGTATTCTGCGATATTAGGCTAATGTTTAGAGCTAAAGACATGTCCGGAGCTTGCCACGCATGACATGCCTAGGGCTTGCCTCGCTGATGCAGTTTTACCGCTTTTTTGAGATTACTGTAAACCAAAGACAGAGTTGTCAAAATCCACGCATACCGACAGGTTTTTCCCTTCGAGCTGTACATTTTCTGACACTATTTGTTAATTTTATGTTCATATTTACGCAAGTTTTCATGTGAATTGGCACCCAAGCAAAGTACCTTACAATATTTGTTTATATATTTGGCGATGAGCTCACGCGATTCAGCGCCATTTTAAACCACTATATTCAAAAGGGCCGGTCTCTCTGGCTGAGGGGTTACAACACTTTCTCCGTAATCCCGTTTATCACGCAGAGTCTCGTAGCGGGAGCGAACTGGGAGCTGTTCGACCACTGCTGGTGACTTGCGGGATACTGAGCCGGCCGCTCAGAAAGCAATGGCAAACTACTGAGCGTAATCTTGCCAAGAAATCAACAGACAGCTGAAAGATGCTGTTGTTGACAGCGATGTCATGTATAGGATATGCAAAAAAAAAAAAAAAAATAATAATAATTCAGAAGTTCATTATCGTGTGTTAATCGGTTACTGCGATATTACACTAAGTGCAGATGACATACACATGTTTGCTGGTATCAATGGGAGTCAACTTTTCCAAAATACGGAAGCTGAATAACTGGCGTCATTTTAAACACCAATATTATTTTAATGATTAATTTGCAAACCCCACTATTAATGTTAATTTAATTGAATGAATACTATTGAGACAGGTCACTCGTGTTATTTTCTCTAGAATTAATCAATATCTATATGTTATTGTTGTTTGTCCATCAATAATGATGATGACCATTCATTTCATCCAGTGGGGTTGAAGGTATGGAGCCGTGGGTTCTAAGATGGCTGATAAGGCCTACTTTGGCTCGAAATGTTCTTTGACAATGTGGACAAAGAATGACGTTTCTGGAGGAGGATTTCCTGCAGTGGTTTTTCTGTCCTGCCTTTTCTTTACAGCTCTTGCAGTCCTGGTTGCCTCACACATGACTGCACCCTTGAGTAATGATGCACGCCACGAATTTCGGTCTCTGGCTGCAGTCTCCAAGGTGTCATGCTGATTTCCAAAAGCATTCAGAGAGATTTTCAGAGTATCTTTAAAGCGTTTCCTCTGGCCACCTTAGGAGCGTTTACCACAACGGAGGTCGCTGTAAAAAAAAAATTCGTTTAGGGAGCTTGTGATCTGGCATGCGAGTCAAGTGACCAGCCCAGCGAATCTGATTCTTCATTAGTAGTGTGTGGATACTGGGCATGGACGCTCTTTCTAGGACTTCAGTGTCTGGGATCGTGCCATGCCATTTAATCTTCAGTAGCTTCCTTGGGTAGACTGTGTGGAAGCGGTTTAATTTCCTAGCGTGTTGCTGATAAACAGTCCAGGTTTCACAAGCATATAGCAGTGTGGATAATACAACTGCTTTGTAGACTTTTAGCTTTGTTTGCAGGCTTATTTCAGTTCTGTCCCATACATTCTTGTACAGTCTGCCAAAGGCCACACTGACCGTGGAGATTCTTGCATTCACTTCGTCATCAATTGTGGCAGCTTGTGACACAGTGCTGCCAAGATAGTTGAATTTGTCCACAACACTTAGTCTTTGACCATTCACTTTGATATTCGGCACAAATGTGCACAAATGTCGATATGTTATTACGTGTTTATTAATTGTGGCAATATACCCATATATAGAATTAATAGCCGTAATCTGGCTTCAGTCTTTTTTCCTAAAGCTGAATATGCCCAAGCGATCTTTCGGGAGCAAAGTGTAGTTTATGCTGCCTTTGATCAGGCCAAAAGCTTGTGGCTCACCACTCTCCATTTCCTCTCAGTAGGTATGTGTTGGTGGCCCTTTTGTGGGGCATCGGCTAATATACACGGGGTAGGGGCCCATTCCCTCGCGCCCTCACATCCGCCTACCCCGTGTACACACACCCACACACACACTCCTATAGACTGGGACTCGAACCCAGGTGCCCGGCGCCTATTTGGTCTACTTAACTATATAAGCATTCCACATGCCTGGGGCTTGCCTCGCTGTCTTTGAATTGTCTCGAGGGCGGTTGGGAGAAGCTGAGGCGGCCGGTAGAGGCATCTGGGGGTAACGAGGGAGGGTACCTATGGACCGGAAGGACATAAGATTCTACCCGACAAAAATTCAAAAATGAGGTCCGCTTTCTATAGGGGGTGGGGGAGGTATAACATTTATATAAGGAAATACGACTCACGGACCACATACATGGACTACATTTACTCCTCAAATATCATATGACATACTACTCAAATTCGCCTGTGATGACATCCTTGTATGTAGAGAATGAATATAATATGGTTAACTTCTCTGTTTTCATCCATAGTAGTAGACCGCTTTCACACTTTTTTTTAAAGTTACCAGTGTGTTGTTCCTTGCCTTCTATAGAATTATAAATATGTGTGTTAATATTTAGTGGGGATTGTGTGAACACAGATCCAGAAACCATAGGGTTGGTAGAATATCGATCCTTGTCTTAGTTAGAGATTATCTATATAATCAACTGTAACAAAAAGGAAACAAACCTCATACTTCTTGTTACAGCCATAAAGACCGAGAGACAGACAGATAGACAGACATGCAGACAGACAGACTGACAGACAGATAAACATATATGTGGTATTTGTCCACAAAGAATGATGATGACCATTCATTTAATCCAGTTGGGTTGAAAGTGTGGAGCCGTGAGTTCTAAGATCGCTGATAAGGCCTATTTTAGCTCGAAAAGTTCTTTGAAAATGTGGGCAAAGAATGTTAGACGTTCCTGGTGGAGTATCTCCTTCAGTGGTTTTCCTGCCAACCTTTTCTTCACAGCTCTTGCAGTCATGGTTGCTTCACAAGTGATTGCACCCATGCGTAAAGGTGTACGCCACGAATTTCGATCTTTGGCGGCAGTCTCCCAAGTGTCATGATGAATTCCAAAAGCTTGTGCACAAACTCCAGAAAGCACATTGCAAAAGCTTCTGCCGCACATATATTTAATAGCTCACCCACAACCAGATAGGCGGTATATATGTGTATAATCCTTGACGCACAACCTTGACTATCCACAGTTTGTATCACCATCTACTTATCCGCGAGGAGACGAGACAGTGATCTGTATTTGTCTGTGACCATGACGTGTATTCAGCGTATCTCCCCAGCATGACATCTCGTTAACCCTTCTCGTATGTCTATTTTTGTGTAAGGTTTGTCACTCAGACCATGTTGCTTTTAGAACACATGTCAACAGCTTGGTAATTGGCTTGGACACCGTTGCGTCTCGTTGTCCGACGTAATGGGTTCGATCTCCGAAACGAGGGACGAGCGGGATGTCGTGCGGGTGAGTGCATAGACATATAAACGGGTTTTTATATATAACGGTAGACATACATGAGTTAATTAGATATGCTATGACATAGATTGTTTATCTAAGTTTCACTATTCATGAGGGCCGAATTATATGAGCTCCGTCTATGTCGACCATTCAATATAGAAGGATGTACTAACTGCGGAACTCATAAACGGCCCTCATTTTATTACCATTTAGCGCTGTTACTACCACTTCACGTTCGTTGTCTGCATTCAACACGGTATCAGCCGTAGAACTAATGTTATTGATGTTATGTCCCCCCAATGATGATTCCTCACATATCTGCTACATTTCTAAAAATATTGTTACTGTATAGGGAAAAAAATGAATAAATAAAAAGATCTGCACACCCCTTCCGCACCATCTCTCTTAAAAGGGACCATACTGACTTAACTTTAATATCAATTATTATGAAACCCTATTATTTCCAATCTTCTTTGGGGGAAGGAGGGGGGGGGGGGTGAGAGGGGGCATTTCTTTTTGTTTTACAATTCTAAGGTCTCTCCTATAAATGTGTCGATCTGTAATCGTCTTCATCATGTTGAGATGTCTTACTGTGTCGAAAGCATTTGCGAAGTCATATTTAGCAAAGATGCAATTCTGTATTCGATTCTACAGAACGCTCCATAATGTTCTCAACAATTGCGAAGTCACATATAATAGCCATTTCTTTAGTAAAGGAGAGAAGACAACTTTTAATAAGTGTAGTGAATTTGAATGTATTTTGATTGAGAGAAACATTTTGAATTATGTTTGAATGAAGTTTTATGAAAGTACTACAGACCAGTTAAATGTAGACTGCAACGTAAAATGCTTCACTGAATAAATATTATCCAACAACAAGATGTGTTCATTGAGCGGGCAATATGTATAGTCTATTATACATGTAACTGTGGTGCACTCTATTCCTGTACATAGTGGACATTTTTGGAGGGCTAGTGGGCTTCCGGCCTATTGGCAAAGATCAAAATGTAGTCATCCGCACTTGAGCTGGTCAGATCAATAAGCCGAGGCGGTCATCACAATGACACACAGGGACTGGGAATTTAAGGGGGACTCTTACCCCTAGGGAACTTTGAACTTTGAAAAGAATTATTGAAAGATAAATAAATATGTGAATAGTTTTATGTTACATGTTATGTTGATAAAATTGTGCAATACATACACCTATAATTGTTTTATTATCTGTCTAAGCTTAGTGTTAGTTAGTTAGTTAGTTAGTTAGTTAGTTAGTTAGTCGACAGATCATCCTCATTGCACATCGAACCATTCAGTCCATAAGTGCTCGGATCCCCTCCTCATTAAATCCCGCAGCGTGTAGTGGCTAACGACGCCGGTTCTGTGTTGGTTTATCAATCTTCTTTGGCTTCCTGCGTAGTATTCTTGTTTGGCCACACCTCTTTTAATTTGCTGTTCTCGCAGTCTGGCCATGGTTGTAGATTCACAGTCATCACTTGGTTCACGCAAAGGTCTTACTTGTCGTAGAGCATTCAGAATGTCAGCCTGGTCCATGGCGCGTCCGCCCTCCACAGTAGCCTCACCTGCGAGCTTGTCAGCCCGCTCATTTCCTTGTACTCCCGCATGCACTGGCACGAAGATGAAACTAATCTTTGCCAGCCGAGACCGCTCCAGAGGCAGCAACCATTCTCTTCGGATCGACCCCTCCTCTATCCTCTTGAGCATGTTCATTGTGGTCACTAAGGAAACATGCCCTAGTGAATGTCTGTGTATCGAGCCATGTTATTGTTTACTTACTGCCATGACTCCATAGTCAGGCTACTTGTGGTTTCAGTGAAAGCACCAGAGTCCTCCTTTAAAATTCTCCCTCCGGCCCGAGCCGTAAAGGCCCATGAGCTTCTCACATGTCGGACGACCGACCCATCTGTGTAGATGACAGCATCACCGTCTAGCGAGTTCTCGAAAATCAACGCTTGTACTTCAGCCTCCACAGCTGCCGGATTTTCTTGTCTGAATTTTCTATCTAGTTGGATACAAACTGACAAGGATGTGCAGAAATCTGTTGGCACTTGTACCCACTCCTCGCCAGGTTCTAAGTCCTAAAGTGAACACACCTGTTGAAGAATGTGTTCGGCTTGACCCATCCACGACAGTCCTCTTTTTAACCTGCTGCCCTTCACCTTATTAATTTCACTATGACGTGGATGTTGTGTGTTTGCGTTAACTCTGAGGTCGGCGAGTGCTCTGCAAACTTGTATTCTGTTTTCAACGGTTGGAAAATCAAGAAGGTAGCGCAACGCCATGCATGCTTCATTCTGTATCCTTTCAATTCTCTCTATCTGCTTACGGCTGAGAGTCAGGATTGCCATTGCATACTCACAAACAGACATGACCAGCCCCTCGTACAGAAGACATAGATGGCGCTGCTCATAGTTTGCTGCCGCCATCACTCGCATCGCAGCCAAACCCCACTTGGCCTTTGTTATCACCTGGTCTATGTGCTAATTATAAGTAAGGCTTCAATTCAAAAGGCCGTTCGTAAGAAACTGCAATATCGTAAGGTGGTTTCATAGTGGGTACCACGAATATTTACCGACCACTAATAAGAGGAACGCATGGGATAGTGTTTGAACCACTTGCTGCGTTACAGAGTGGAGAGTGATGCATTTTACTTCTGCATAGTGGCAGGCGATGAATCATGGTGTCACCACGTTAAGCCGATCAGCAAAAGAGTGAGCATGCCATGGAAGGATGCTGGATCACCAAACGCCAACATAATTCAAGTTACAGTTTTCCGCTGGTAAGGTTATGCTGAGCGTATTTTTTGACCATTGTTGACCTACTTTAAATAACCTGGTGTCAACATCAGCTCTACCCACTACTTGCAAACACTAGACAAGCTGCAAACAGGTATCAAGAATAAACTACCAGGCATGCTTTCTCGCAGTGTGATTTTGTTGCACACTAATGCTGGTCCGTATGTCGCAAAGATTGTGCAGGAAGCATTAGCAAGGAAGAAGTGGGAAATTCTGCAACTTCCAGCCTGTAGTCCTGATTTGTCATCATGTGATTTTCATTTGTTCGGACCTATAAAAAAGCTCTCAAGCGGCAACACTTTCACCCAGAAGCAGACGTAATGAATGCGGTAAACACTTGGTTCAATGAGGAACCACGATCCGTTTTTTTTAGGACGGCATTCGCCGCCTACCTAAGCAATGGGATGCTTGCCTGAATGCCTACGGCGACTTCTTCTGACCAACCCATGGTGCATAATTCATTCAAAATGAACGCTTTGTTTTAATTCTACCACACCTGGTAATGCTTCTTTCATCCTTTTGTAATAAAGCTCTAGATTTCGTAATAAATCACTAGATCTTATTAGAAAGCAGCAAGTCAAATGGTTTGGCCATGCAAGTAGGTTACCAGTCAACAGCATACCACAACAAGCAATGATGTACAGACCAGATGGAAATAGAGGAAGAGGCCGACCACGTAAACGTTGGAGCAGAGTCCATGGGAATATCGATATATGAAGCCCATAATCGGGTACTCTCACGAAGTTTATACTTCACCTCGACACCGCAAGGTACTAGAGGAACATGATAAGATGATGAGTAATAAAGCCATTGGATCGGGTTTCAAATGAACGTCCCTAATATATAAACAAAAACATCCAACAAAAGTTGACACTTTAAGAATCGACTCAAAGCACTCTGGATATTTCCACACATTATCGCTCCGCATCTTCACAAATCACCGACGTTATCCATGCTGATTATCCGGCAACAATTTGTTTAAAAGTTCACATGGCTTCTCCTCTACTTATGCTTTCTGCGCCAGACGTTTTTAAATATTGCCATTCCGTCTGTGGAAACGACATTGTGAAACATGTTGCCTTACAGAAAATTTACAAGGGAAGCAAATATAACAGTTATTAAGGACGCAAGGGAGACAATCAATATTAGTTATTTCTTTGATATTCATGATGCAGATTTGATAACTGGCAAATGTTATTTCATAATTTCATAGCTTTCTTTCTTGTATGTTATACAGACATGGCCATACTGACACGGAGATTTGAATTTACTACAAGTGACTCATATTATTCAATAAGAGAATATTGGTCATATATGATGTAGAAGTAGAAGATTATTTTAAATTTCGATGATAACCTCTACATTATCAGCTTAACTATTATGATTATGTTTAGAATATAAAATTCAAAATTTTTGTCTGATCCACACAAGTGGACAATAATTAATATGAGTAACGTAAAAATGTAGTCGCCAAACAGACCATACTAGAAGACCTTATTGCATAGCACATGGACTGCAAAGAATGTGCATCACACGGGATATTTTTTTTTAAATTTCCATATCGGATTAGGCTAAGTATCTGATCTCTCAACTAGTGAGATAACGTTAACGTGTGATAACATTATACATCAATGACTGTTGGAACAATTCTTAGTCCTATCCAGGGGTTGAACAAGGTGTATTCTGGGTCCGAGGTTAATACCGTAACCTCTCAGCCACGGCTACCCCATGTTCCGTGTAGTATATGTTTCACAGTTTTGGCCTCTTTCTCTTTGTGTCGTTATATGTCACTCTGTTTAGGTCGTTATATGTCTCTTTGTTTTGGTGTCTTTCTCTTTGTATCGTTATATGTCGTTGCGACTCTATATGCGACTCTATGTAACTACATTTATCTCTGACGTTATACTTCTCTGTGCCTTTACATATGACTCTATGTAACAATATTTCTCTTTGCAGCTACTGGTAACTAACTACATGTCCCTCGATGTGTCGTCTCCATGCGTCTCTGAGTAGTTAGTTAGTTAGTTAGTTAGTCGACAGATCATCCTCATTGCACATCGAACCATTCAGTCCATAAGTGCTCGGATCCCCTCCTCAGCAAATCCCGCAACGTGTAGCGGCTAACGACGCCAGTTCTGTGTTGGTTTATCAATCTTCTTTGGCTTCCTGCGTAGTGTTCTTGTTTGGCCACCCCTCTTTTAATTTGCTGCTCTCGCAGACTGACCTGGTTGTAGATTCACAGTCATCACTAGGTTCTCGCAAAAGTCTTACTTCTCGTAGAGCATTCAGAATGTCAGCCTGGTCCATGGCGCGTCCGCCCTCCACAGTAGCACCACCTGCGAGCTTGTCAGCCCGCTCATTTCCTTGTACTCCCGCATGCCCTGGCACGAAGATGAAACTAATCTTTGCCAGCCGAGACCGCTTCAGAGGCAGCAACCATTCTCTTCGGATCGACCCCTCCTCTATCCTCTTGATCATGTTCATTGAGTCGCTAAGGAAACAAGCCCTAGTGAATGTCTGTGTCTCGAGCCATGTTATTGCTTTACTTACTGCCATGACTTCCATGGTCAGGCTACTTGTGATTTCAGTGAAAGCACCAGAGTCCTCCTTCACAATTCTCCCTCCGGCCCGAGCTGTAAAGGCCCATGAGCCTTTATGTGTGTAGCTGAGTAGCTCCATGTAACAGTCTGTTGCTGTAGCTCATACACTAAATGGGTCTCGGTTTCATATAGACGGAAGATACTCTTCGTGCACACGCAAATCCACAACTGAATGCATATTGAAAATATAAAGAAGATACTTTCAGTCACACACACAAACACACACACACACACATAAATATATATATATAGAAAGAGAGAGAGAGAGAGAGAGAGAGAGAGAGAGAGAGAGAGAGAGAGAGAGAGAGAGAGAGAGAGAGAGAGAGAGAGAGAGAGAGAGAGAGAGAGAGAGAGAGAAGTTGTGTGCAGAGGTTTTTTGATGCCCGGGGCCAACCTCTTGATCGGATGCCCCTAAATTGTTCTTTTCCTAATTCATTCCTCCTCCCCTCACACTGCAGTCTGCTGCCGCCTCTCACTAATTGGATGCCTCCCTTCCTGCTGAATGCCCGGGGCCGTTGCACACCCCCCCCCCCCGCACCCCCTTTGCACGCTACTAAGAGAGAGAGAGAGATTAGAGAGAGAGAGTGAGAGAGAGAGAGAGAGAGAGAGAGAGAGAGAGAGAGGGGGGGAGGCAATGGGTCATTACGGCACGTTTATCATTGATGGTGTAAATCGGAACAGTGTTGAAGGGTTCAACTATGAATGTGACTTCCGACTGTAAAATAACCCTGTCATTACCAGGATCAAAACTACATGTGTCCTACTGTTGTTGAATATGGTAATATTCTACTGCCAATTATCCATCAAACAAATACATTGACACAGAGGATGGGAGGGAGGGGTGTAGGCAGACAGTGTATATGTGTGTGCGTGTTTCAGTATGTATGTGAGAGTGTAGAGATGTCGTAAGTTATCCTTTCTTACTTTAGTGTCGTCCCTGGAGTGATGGGAATCAACACCCACATTGTTTTTAAACCCAGTATTATTGTCCTAGAGAAAAAACCAGACTCCGCCCACAAAACTCCGTCAGTCTGCAGACACCTCTTTCTCACTCTCACTAACCCCTAGATCATACCCCCTCTCACTCTTCCCCAACACAACATACTCAACAACTCTAGCTCTAACAAATAAATACAAAATAATTTATTAACGCAAAGAGTATGTGTGTGAGAAGTGTGTGTGTGTGTGTGTGTGTGTGTGTGTGTGTGTGTGTGTGTGTGTGTGTGTGTACTGTGTAGAATGTGTGTCGAATATTCTAGTGTGTATGTAGAGTCAGAGCAGCAGATCAGGAGCCCAAGTCAGATGATCATCATAGCAAGGGTACACCACAGCACGATAGCTTAGCATAGGAACACCTCACCCATTGATGCGTCTCTTCTTCCAGACGTTGACTTTCTTCAGGATCCACTGGGTCTACTAGATGCATGATCCACCAAAAATAGTTATTGTATAACCTTAATCATGGATCTGTCAATCACTGTAAAGACTACAGTCCCTATAACTCAAATAAGTACGGATCACTGTACCGTGAAACTAGGTTTCAATATCACAGGTCTCACATTTGTTCTAATCCATGTTCATAGATTGTCACACACAAACTGTTCTAAAGTACTTCTTCACTGCACTAAATTATTCCACGAGAACTGTAACAGAAGTGGGGGTATTAATAGTATTTAGGTGGGAAACGGCTACAGCACGATTGAGCATCGGGGTGGAATGAGAGGAGAGATGCTCAAGTCGTGACGTAGTGGGTTGTCAGGAAAGTAAAGATCCAAGGACAGAACTGTGAGGACGCCATGTTAGGTCCAGCTGTCATCAAGACGAATAAACTATTTTTATAAAGAACCAATTGAGTCAAGTCATCTTGTATGAGTTCGCTTTGTTACAGAACGTCATGTTCAATGTTCTTCTCGAGACTAACTTATTCCACGAGAACTTCATGTCAAAATGTCTTTCTCTAGAGTAACTTTTTCCACGAGAACTTCATGTCAAAATGTCTTTCTCTAGACTCAGTGGTATGTGGTGAAGGAACGAGTATCACCCACTTTGGGTGAATCCCTATTGTAAAAGAATCGTTTATAATGTTTCTCTCACTTGAGCCCGGTTCGTATGAACCCTCTGGATTCTAGGCCTAGCATAAACAGTGCTGATTGTACTTTCTTCTGGGTATTTATTCATCATATAAACATAAAGTGAATGTTACTTGGATGTTCTTCATAATGAGAGTTGACCTCCATCAAACCCAGTGTAGAGCTTCATCATAGACGTAGGGGAACCTGTTAGAGAAAGAGACCACATCTGGTGAAGGCCGCCTGATACTTATCCCCACTAGCTGAATGTAGGCCTACTGCCTTGCTCAGAGATTTATCAGTGACTAAACTCTGTCAAGGATCAGAGTGGCTCATCCCTCAATATGAATCAGGTTAAGACAAGGAAAGACCAACAGACAGAGTGCAGAACCCCAGTGGGCACCCCACTGAAAGATTCCACTATTGGACACTTCCCCCATCTCCCAACATATTCTCAAATCTCTCCAAATATCACCCCACTACACGATTCTCACTAGCAGAGCTAATTTCCCCTTCCTTACTCTATTCTGAACTAACAGAGCTAATCATCACTTCAATACTCTTGCTAGATTTACGAAAGCTACTGCTTACATTAATTAGGTTTAATTATACTATCTATTATACCGTAGGCAACACAGCAGTTCTTCTAAATCAAATCTACATTTTGCCATAACAGGCACGTGTAAAATTAAATCTAATTAATCCCGCACACGGTAGATGTTATTAAAATCCACAACTGCAGTGACCAAGCACGTCTGCTCTAGTCAACGTTTTCTTCAACACTAACGTACACAAGTCTTGTTTATGTCACAAAGAGCCGGCGGTGTTCTAGTGAAGTTCTTTTGATGTCACGCAGGTGTCTTCAGGGGCACTAACTATTTCCAGAAATCTTATTTCCCTTTGGTTTAATCAATGTCACCAGTTGTCTCCCCCTGTTTTGACAACCAACACAAAACACATCAGATGGTCCCAGGGGCAGATTATCCATTTCAGAATAAGTTCTTATCTCCCTTGTTTTTAATCAATGCAAAAGTTGTCTTTCTTGTTTCAACAACCCAAAACAAGCCCGCGTGTCAAAACCACATGCCTACAATTTCCTGACTTGTGGAAACTTCAAAGATAATTCCACTGCCTGATCTTACCGACTCGCTGTAGTAAACAACTGCAGCTGTTACTCTGACTGTCCTTGGTATTGTTGACATCTGATTGTAAACTTGGAGTGATTTCACGACAAGAGACATAGGGACAATGAAGAGGAAAAGACAGTGCTAGGCGAAAGCAAAAACAATCATGTTGTTATATTTAGAATAGATAGAATGGATGAACATACAAATTAGGTGTTGTCATATTCTCAGCGAATAATGGACCTGACGGTGCGATTTCCCAAACGTTGTCAGAGTGAATCACCACGCGAAGTGACAGTGTGGAGACGGGGTAAATATTGGTTAATGTATGTTTCTATGTTACTGACAGAGTTGGGGATCAAGAGAGATGGTTACCTCACCACATCTGACCATGCCATTGTATTGATACTTTCAAGCCATTTAACAACACTAAATGATAACATGCCACAGTATGAATTAAGCGCACATCTGTCTGGTGTCATCGATTCCTCGTTACACAGTGTGAATATAGCCATGGGTATTTTAATCGAACTAATTTATTCAAACAAAAGCATCTAACAACAGTTTAAAATTAACACCATAAATTCATTGACCGGATGAGCCATTGGTCCAAATTCTATAAGTGGTGTTTTGTGCGCTGTTCGGGTTACCAAATGCCATATTGGGCTCTCACTGTCTGAGTCTCGTGCTCATTAGCGAAGCGTTAGATTAGCGGTTGACTGCCCTTGGTGATGTGATGACGTATCATCCAGAGGATGGTGGCAGTGTGAGTTGTACTAAGCGCCAGAGTAGAACTGACGAACATGCACTGACCCCTGAGGCCACGAGCAGCTTGTCGCAGGCCAGTAATCTTGGGTATGTTCATTACGTGCTGTATTCTGAACACGATGAGTAGAATTCCCAGCACTGTTCTAAGGTTTGATCAATTATATTCACGGTTTTAGATCAATCCTGTTTGTGATACCACTGATTAAAGCAACACGTTTTCTGTAAATTCACTTGAGATTGAAGGATGATAGATACATTATGATGTATCTGACCAAACAAAATGGAAGAATGCTACCTGACCATTTATTCTGCAATGCTGCATTTCTTGTTTTACTGTCATTCCGATAAAGCTATTTTTCTCCTAACATTATCTTTCAACGAAAATTATATTTCCTATAATCAAACAAATTAACGTCAATTCAAAATTTTATAACGGCATCATATGCATAATCGATTCAGCACAAGATATTGTTCTTGGTTTATGAAATTATGATTGAATACAATGAGCAACTAAATAGATTTACATTCGAGTCCATTAATGCAATTATCTCCCTTGGTTAACTTACACTTTGCGTGCAATTATATGCCTTAGTTTGTTGAATTAATAAAAGGACCTCTCATCACGCCTTATGTTGCACTGAGAGTGTGGAGCTTCACCAATATTTATCGGTCCACGGTGGCTTATGCGGTCAGTATTACGTGGCTCGCCTTTACCTTCCAAAACATTTCCTGCAGTTAATATTAGACCCTGGATAGCTAGGTAGGGGCATCCCCTATCAAACGAGATGTAAGACGCCGCCTTTCCTCCGTTAGTCTACAGGAAACCCTTGAGAAAAGTGGAGTACCCGTTTAGCCCCTCATCAGGGTTACGTGAAGCCATGGAAGCTGGTGGTGGATGGAGTGTGAGAGCAGCGGCAGTTTGTTGTTAGTCATGGTCTGCACTCTGCGGAGATAGGCAGATGATCTCATCAGATGAGACAATGGCTATGACCACCGACTAGTACACTCACTGCCCAGAAGGAAAGCAATGGCAAACTAACTTCTGCAAAACTTGCCAACGAACCTGAACAAACATGATAGATACGTCACGAAAGTTTGGGGAGAACGATAATGGGGTGGGGTATATGTCTGGGAAGAGAGGAAGAGGAAGGCTAAAGAGAAGGACAGGTGCAGGAAGTGGCGGATGATCTGCAGATCGGGGTATCGGACAAGGGACATTTTGCTTATGATCGAGAGGTTTTCCGGAAGGTTGTTATGGGAGCGAGGTTCTGCAAGGGACATGATACTGAATGAATGAATGAATATTAGGCTATTTATCAATGAGCCCTGGTCGAAATTAACAGTTCGCGGCAATGTGGTTTCGAGAGTACGACAACATGATGGCAGCGAGATACAAGCCACTATGATAACGAGGCTCATGTAGGAGAGAGATTCGGATGTTTTTTTTTTTTTTTTTGAGGACATAGATTTGTGAAGAATGGAAACAAGTACAAGCAACATGTAGTATGTTCTTTTAGATATGCAACAGACTGGATAGAGAGTAAAAACAGCAACGCACGATACTTTTAGAGATAGACGTTCAAGCCTTTACTTTTTAGAGTTCTTCGTAGGGTAAGTAGTCATCTAGACAGACGGGGCTGTTGTTGGACATAGTGGAACTCAAGGGTTTTTACAGATCGGGACGGAGGAATGCATGTAAAGGAAGACTGCGGTGCCTCGCCTTAAAATAAGTAGTCTAACTATGGACGCCATGAACGTAACTAAAGCAATAGGCTGACTGGAGACAAAAAATTGTAACCAGACATGGCAGTAACTAAAGCATTAGTCTAATTAGAGACACATTTTTAACTCAGCACGAGTTATCGATGACTCAGTGCGCATGACCAGGAAGCTGGAGATGGGCTGGGCATGAACACAGTGATTGAAGTCACTGGTGAGATCATGTCAGGTCCTAGATAAAATTAATTGAAGTGTTAGACACGTCACACGATGACGATAATAACTAAAATGGACACCCATGAACAGAATATTTGTCCTTAAAAAGGCAGTTTTCCTGACACTAACAGCTGAAGACAGTTGCAGACTCATGAGGTAGTTATTTATTGAACTATCTCCTCAAAAGAAGAAAACGAATTCAAAGATGTCACACACCCAATACAACATTACAATTAAATCTAGAGTCGACTAGTCTTCCACTAGACTACTGAAGTTTGGGACAACATTTGATAGACTATACACATTGCTCGTTTATTGAACATACATTTCTGTTGAATAATGTTTATTAACTTAAAACACTTATTGACAGATGCAGAACGTTGCAGTCTACATTTTCGCAAAATGTCATTCAAATATAATTCACAATGTTTTTCTCAATCAAAAAGCCTTCAAATTCATTACACTCATGAAACGATGTCTTCTCTCTTTCGTGAAGGAATGGCTCTTCTATGAGTATCCCTGTATTAAATGACTTACAATGTAAAATAACACAATCACGGAAGGCAAAGAATGGCTAGCCTTCATCAGCAAAGAAACACATAAAGAAAACACAACATATAAACACGGAGACGACGCTACAGTGACGTTAAGGCATAGAACAGATTGAGAAGATTGGAAAGATCGCACATTTAGTACAATAAAAAGAGAATGGAAATATAATGTGTTACTTATCTCAGAAACACAGGTTGTAATACTGTATCATAACAACATACTGATTGTGATTTACTGGGCAGGTGTAGTAGTTTGCCACGTCTTTTTGATCGACCGACTCTCATATCACTGTTAAAAATTAACACATGGAAGTCTGCTTCAAAATCACAGGCAGCTGATTACGAACGAGGTATGCGAATCACGTTCGCTAGCACTTGGCCTCAGACGCCAGGGAGTGTCGAAGCAAAAGCAACATTTAGTCAGATGAAGAATACGTCCATGCAATGTATGTTAATACAGACAGTGAATGCAGATCTTCGGAGCTATATAGAGCTAATCCTGAAATACGAAAGTGAGGAATTATGTAAAGATGCGGGCGATGTGGTTTTAAGAAAGAATGATGCAAACACCGTGGACGGATAGAACGATTAATAAGGATATCTTCAAATAAGTCAACTTAATGTTTTATATGTTAGCTTTACTTTTGTAACAGTGTCCAATTGTCATTGCAACAAGAACATTTATGTTCTCCCTATCACAAAGCCATCAGAGTATATAAGTGTATCTTCCGACTGTGTGTTTTCTTCTTTCTCCCGTTACTCTGGCACCAATGTTACATCTGCTGCCCATTCTCGCACCCGCGGACAATGTAACTGTAAGTGTGTGTAATGCTTCTCTGTTAGGAAGCACCATTACCCATTGCACTCAACGAGCTACCCTGCCCATTCCACATGAATGACGGTTTATGTCTTCAGCTTGTGTCATCCAAGACCTGCTTCTATTCGACTTATGTCCCTTGGTATCGTTTGAATTATCTGCGACGGTGGTGGTTTGGAGATTATTATCAACAGAGTTCATCAAGAACACCAGTGACCGATATCTGTGGAGAGACAAGAAAAGCTAGGCCAGTTGTCAGGGCGCATGGTGATGTCCACCTATTCCTTCGTGTACTCAGACCTACATTATGTGATGGTCATATTTCTTCACATACACACTGCAGGTTCCTAATATGGGGCCTTCTTTTTATTTGTTTGTTTGTTTTTTTTTTTGTTTTTTTTTTGTTTTTGCTTTGCTTCTTATTTACTTGAAAATAAAAGTCATCTCATACATCAGTTGCTACTACATTACTTCGTTAGGCGTTGAAAAGAACCGTTAAATATGTACAGTGACATTTTAGTCCCTTGTCTAATAATGTGTGGGTTAGAATTGTAAGAACTTATGCGAAGAACAACCTGTCTTGTGTATAGAACAGTTTCAATCTAGTTCACGAGCTTGGGGGTGACCTACATATCCAAAACTGTATGCATGAAAACATCATAGTTAACTATATTATATCCATACTCTGCATACACGGTTGCAATCATACCATCATACAGAACAGACCAAATAAGGTGTAAGACAAAGAAGTCTGTTGTGACCGGTGGTCTTCTTAACAAATTGCAGTGTGAAAAAAAAAACGAAAAAAAAAATAACTAAAGTAACTGCAGTTGAACATCTAACACAGCGACGATGTTCTCTTATGTGAGCTACCTCTAGACTAGCGCAAATCTATGGTGATGATACGTTTGTCATTCCACTAGTTGCCTTGCCTTTACTAGGATGAATCATTTCGGCAGCGTTAAAGCAAACATCAGCCACTGTCGTACATCTACTTGTATATTATGGATGGGCATCGGATGTCAGCTATTTCTTCGTGCCATTACCATATCTTTAAGGACCCCATTTGATATGATTTGTTTTTGTTGACCGTTTACATATTTTATTCAACTTGGAGAAGACTGTAGTTATGTACCAGCCAGCTCCAGGGAATAATCACACTGTGCCGAATATCAAAGTGAATGGTCATAGACTAAGTGTTGTGGACAAATTCACCTATCTTGCCAGCACTGTGTCACAAGCTGCCACAATTGATGACGAAGTGAATGCAAGAATCTCCAAGGCCAGTGCGGCCTTTGGCAGACTGTACAAGAATGTATGGGACAGAACTGGAATAAGCCTACAAACAAAGCTAAAAGTCTACAAAGCAGTTGTATTATCCACACTGCTATGTGCTTGTAAAGCCTGGACTGTTTATCAGCGACACTGAAGATTAAATGGCAAGACAAAATCCCAGACACTGAAGTCCTAGAAAGAGCATCCATGCCCAGTGTCCACACTCTACTAATGAAGAATCAGATTCGTTGGGCTGGTCACTTGGCTCGCATGCCAGATCACAAGCTCCCTAAACGGATTTTTTACAGCGAACTGCGTTGTGGTAAACGCTCCCAAAGTGGCCAGAGGAAACGCTTCAAAGACACTCTGAAAATCTCTTTGAAAGCTTTTGGAATTCATCATGACACCTGGGAGACTGCAGCCAGAGACCGAAATTTGTGGCATGCATCATTACACAAGGGTGCAGTCATGTGTGAGGCAACCAGGACTGCAAGAGCTGTAAAGAAAAGGCAGGACAGAAAAACCACTGCAGGAAATCCTCCTCCAGAAACGTCAAGCAATCTTTGTCCACATTGTCAAAGAATATTTCGAGCCAAAATATGCCTTATCAGCCATTTTAGAACCAACGGCTCCATACTTTCAACCCCACTGGATGAAACAAATGGTCATCATCATTCTTGATGGACAAACAACATATTTTATTAAATAAACAAACTACGTTTGTTGCTGCTGTTGGTGGTGTTTCCTGGCATGCCGTGCTTTCCTAAACTCCTCCCTCTTCTTCTTGCATCTGATATTCGCACCCAACCTCGTTTTGCAGAACTCCAGTGTCGTGTGTGTAAAGAATGAATGTCGTAGTAGTTACTTGTTCTTCTTTACCACTTTAGTGTCGTCCCTGGAGTGAGGGGAATCAACACCCACATTTGTTTTAATTCAATATCTCTATCCTGGAGATATCTAGCAGACTCCGTCCACAACACTCCCTCAATCTGAAGACAACTTCTTCTCACATGTCAACAACTCATCTGACAGGCGTCATCGGATACTTCTCCCACACCATACAAGAAAACTTGCAAGTCGTGTGCGAGGAAAATAAATGGTACATTTTATTGCCGTTGGCTCGCTACAAGTATATTACAGTCGCTATTAAACCCACACACAAAGCCACAGAATTACCTATCACTAGATGCTAACGCCTATGCTAAGTTTCTATCTATTTGGTTACACAAAAACCCCTATCGCTGTTCTACGATGTGCACACTACAAGTCCCGTCCCCGGTCTGACGTTCTCCCATCCCGTGGTCACACACCACGCGGATCGACCTTGACCTTGGTGCGTGTTACCTCACATGGCACGTTGATCGCAGCCGTGGTATGTTGAGTGGGCACTCAACTTCTCCGTGGCTACCACGAGGCGTGATGCTGTCGTGATCAGAGTGCTAACTCTCTGAACAACGCCTGCGTGTCTCATGAGAGAATGGTTAACCATCTCCCATTTCATCATCTCCCCTGCCCTTCCCTCGGGCACCGTATCACCTCCTGGTCACCTCGAGGTTGACTGCTCTCCCCGGTGGAGGGGTTGCGTTCGAGTCTTTGACACACACCCTCCCCTCCTGTGTTGCGTCATCAACTTTCACTCATTGGTTGTGACGCAAGAGGTTTCTAAAAAATTAGTGTCTCTAATTTTTGTCAAAGACTAGATAATTTGTCTTTGGGCACTCTAATAGACTTCTACTGACTATTGTCACAATGTAGTAATACTTTACTTGGCTACTGGCAATCGCCACAAACTTGTCTGGTTGGCGTGAGCCCTCTTCTCACATGCAATATTATATTCATTAGAGGTATGTCTGAACCGGACCATTGTCTTATAAGACCTGCCCTCACATAGTAAATTAACTTACTACCCATACAAAGTTGACTTTCTTAGGGTCAACACATGAATTGCTTCATGTCCCCCATATAATATTTAACAACCATTACACAAGGTGTGTGCGACAGGTTTTACCTATTACGCTTCCGCGTGTAAAGTTCCATTTCACTGTTAAGTTAGTGTTTCGTTGTCTATTATGTCCCCTGACCCGAAGTTATCTCCATTTGATCTACAAAATGTGTATGTAATGTATATGTTTGTTTTTCTGGTTGTTTGCGTGTTTGGATGTAATTAATATTCTAATCTAGCTTCTAACCTATGTTTCTAACGTTTATGTGTATGTATGTTAGTTTTTAAGTGCCACAATTTGGTTAAATGTGGCCACAAACAGGTGTATAACACTAATTCGTGACTACTTTCCCTTGTTATGAAACTTAAAATACTTTAATCTAAGCTGTCAACTATACTACAGACAACACATTCACACTAGCACATTTTAACGAACGACAACCAACACCCAACGGAGACAAAAATTAAAAGTCGCGCTAGGCAGCAGAAAACTCGCCGACCGATTTCACTCTCTCGTATATTTTCCCTTCGCTCTCACTTTCACACTTCTGTCACACTCCTTTCACCCTTAATTCTGTCACACATCTTTTATTCTCCCGATTATTTAAAAACCTTGGAGTGACACTGTACAGGTTTGGCTCAGTTTGAGAGAGTTGAGCTCAATGACTGTGCAAAAATCGCTGCACAAGTCATGTATTTACCATATATTTCCATGGACGAGAAAGGGTTGATGGTTTGTCCCCTTGGTCTTATCATCCACTATGTTCTACTAAAATAAAACTCTAAATCCTAACATACTAATATTAATTCTATAAATATGTATTTAATGTGTTAACTAATTTACTAAATTTTGTCATGTTAATTATATGATATGCTTATATTAATCCTTATGTTTATATAATCTAAGGGATGTACTCTAACTATTTAAATGGAATTGATGTGATCTGAGTTATGTACCTTAATGCCATGGATAATGTGAACACAAATTATGTACTTTTCTAAAACTATTTTAACTAATGTTTTTAAATACACAAAGAAATTATATGAATGATGTTCTTAATTTAAATGGTGTAAATGATGTATGTTCACTTATCTAATCTCTTTATCCTATTATGATGTAAAATGATGATAATAGTAACTGGTGATGTTTGCTAGATGGTATGGTTTCATTAGGATGGAATGAACTGAACTGCACTGAAGCTAAATGAAATGTAACAACATAAATGGTAATATTCCTATCGAAACTTTAATTTAGTTTGTAATTACCTATTCTTACGTCTACACTACTATTCTAATTTAATTTTAAGCTAAGTAAGTGGGTTAATTACTGAACTGTCTAAACTATTAACATAAATGAAAACTATTATATCTCCTATTCTACTTCTAATTTATCACCATCTTAAAATGTTATCTTACATATCACAATAAGTTTATATACATGGTATTCAGTTATCTCAGGTTAGTTGTTGCCTGAATGTTTGTACATTGGTTTTCTAGGCATACTATATATACACAATTGGCCTGGGTATCTGAAATACATTGCACAGTCACACTCGTGTCCTATCGGTAGTGCATATGTAGAGTTCGCTGGTGTCGCAGATCAGTATCTTCGTGTCTGTAATTATGTATTGTTCTGCCACTGTTTTCTGTGCTTAACACAACTGATACACCGGAATGGAGCTTAGTAGGTAATGAGCTGTCCCAATTCACACGGTGATATCTACGTTTTTGGAGCACAGTTCTTCACTTGATGTCTACGGACACATGGTAGTTCACTGTTCTTGGTACATGACTAAGCACATAATGTCGGTGTATGTGTAACATATTTCACATAGAATATTATTATGAACTCATTTAATAACTACTACTCTACACTTCTATGTGGAATTTCAGGTATTTCTACCTCAGATGGTAAAATTAGTGACCACCTGTATATCCGGTCATTTCGATGCACACCACTCTGTATGACCGTGATCGGGGAGTTGTCGGTCTGGACAATGCAGTGAACATCCGCCAGAAATCGATGGAGCTTTCTCACCGCATAGATGACGCTTAGGGTTTTTCAACTCTGATCTGGAATATCTGGACTCAGCAGGTGTGATCTTACGGTTCACGTAGCAAATCGGGTGGAAGATGCCCTCAAAAAATTGGCCTAGTACTGCTGGCATCTGTCCTAGAATAATAAACGAGCCTAGGATTAGGCAAGCGGAGGATTGGAACATTACAAAAAAGGATTTTCAATTTTGACAATGCAGAAATTAATAATGCATCTTTGACATTTCATTTTACAGATGTTTTTAAAACATTGGAAAATACACTTGTAATTTCCCTTAAATTTGGTATTAGTTTGCTATAGTAATATCATAGTTCCAAAAGATTTCTGACCTGCTGCATTGTGGTAGGCATGGCCAGATTCATAATTTGTGGCATAATTGTATTGTCAGTCTTAAGTTGACCCTGTGAAATGACATGACCCAAAAAATGAATTTCTTTTAGGCCCACTTCAACTTTGCTCGGTTTGACAGTGAGACCGAAGAGTCGCACTCTGTCAAAGACATGTCTTGGTTTCAGTAAGTGTGTTGTCCAGTCATCAGTATGGAAACATATATCGTGCGTATTCTGTAAGCTCACTACATGTATGCATCTTGTCGGATTTGCCAGTCTCGCTAATTAGTGTAGTTGCGCTATGTACGTCTGTCGTCTTATCATTATGTGTGGGTGCACTGTGTTCGTCTGTCTCTACTCCTGTCTCTTGTCGTGAGCAGTAAAGTTTCACCATGTTGACATGGAATATCTTTCAGTGTCTGTTTATTGATATTTCATAGTCAACATTTGAAATCTTACGTGCCACCTTGAATGGTCCTTGCCATTTTGTTTGTCTGGACGTTACACAAGTATGTCTTGACCTGGTCCAAGATCAATTGTTTAAGCACCCTTGTTTGTGTATTGGTAAATTTGACCCTCCCTCTGACAGGCCTAGAAGCCAGTATAGAAGGTTGTACTTCAGCTGTAGGATGTTTACCTTTACACTTATGTACTAATTGTTGACAGACATTACAAGAAAATACATTACGACAAAATAATTTTATATCATTCCAAAACTCTGGCCAATGAAAATGAGCCTGGAATCTAGTCCTGGCTTTGTCGTATGCCAGGTGACCTGCAAGCGGTGACTCCTGTTTTTGCACAGTTAAGCGGTGTTGTACAGGTTGCACCGTTTGCAGATTCTCATGGTTCTCAGATGTAAAATATCTCGTAAGAAAGCCATTATTAGGTTTACGGAACCATGAGGCATTTTTGGTCACTTTAGATCTTTCTTTCATTAATTTTAAATATGGAGACACACTAGGATCAGCTTTCTGCTGTTCTATAAATTCCTGTCTGTTGGTATCATCTTTGCCAGTTGGAGAAAGCAACAGTAGTCTCTCATCTTGTAGTGTGTCTTGATGTTTTACAGTGTCTGCTCTAGTAGTTGCATTAGCTGCATTTAATTTCTCCCATGCAACTATTTCATCACTAGTACAATGTTTCAGTTGGGGTAAGGAACCCAAAATTAAATCAGTACAAGGGTTGTCAAGTATTGCACAAGTAAAGGTACCCGAAAGGAAAGGAGTGTTAATACGGGCTTTGGCCAAAGGGTACATTTCAATGTTACCCGAAAAGGTTCGGCATTTAACAATGTCACCTGTATAATCACTCGGACTAACCAGTTCTTTCCGAAGACCAATAAGGGTACTGCCGCTGTCCAGCAAACATTGGCATGGTCTGTCGTTGACCATTGCATTGTGGAACACTAACTTGCCTCTGGGGGCTAATGCTGCATTTACACTCTCAGTTGAGCATGGTACAGTATGTCCACATTCTAATTTTCCGTCTGCATGAAATTGGTAACATTGGTCACAATTGTCAAAGCTTAACACATCGTTCACACAACAGACATCTTCAGACTCTTTGAAAGGTAATACATTCTCAACTTCACACTCAGTCTCACTACCACCATCAGAAGAAGTATCAATCAAAATAGCATTGTTGGCTTTCATACGTTGGCGGCCAAGGCACTTATTTGAATAATGGCCATAGCTGGAACAAAAAAAAAAAACATTTGATTGCACGCCTGTATGCAGATCTTTTATTTTGTTGCTTCTTGATAACATTTTCAAGATGCGCCGGATAGTTTGGCGATTTGTCACACATAGAATAAGTGCCATGCAAAAGTTGACAGTAAATACATTTTGACACTTTCCTATCTTTGATGTCGTGTTTCTGAAAGGGTTTTCTGTTACTCTGATAGTTTTTTGGTTGGTCTTTCACAAAGGAAACTATTTCAGAGTCATTTGAGGTCTTAAAAATATCTCTGTTGGAAGAAATATATGCTGAGCCTTTCTTTTCAAACTGCTCGATGTTTTCAATGTCTGATTGCTGCAAAAATTTAGCAAAAGAAGATGGTATAGTGGATATAACTTTATCCATAGCTATTAAATTTTTTAATCTATCAAAGTCTTTTCCTATGTTAGCTTCTTTCAGCCACCTGTTTAGTACACTCTGAACATTTGAAACATAATCAATAAAAGTCTCACTAGGTTTAGGTCTTAAATTTGAGAACTGAACCTGATACCCAGGGGCATCAAGTAAAAAGTGCTGCATAATCCTATCATGGATGTATTTATAGTTAGATCTAAGCTCATTCGGTATAGATTCTATCACTTTCAGGGGCTCACCACTCAGATTCTTCATATAAATCATAGCCCACATCTCTATTGGAACTTGGTGATATTTAAATTGATACTCTACATTCTCTGTCCAGGCTGATATGGAATCTTCTTTACAATATGGTTTGATAATACCATAATTAAATAATGATTTAATGTCAATGTCCTGTCTTTGTTCTATACGTATCTGCCTTTCGTTACTAACCTAGTTAATCTATGTAAGTGTTGTGCAGCTCAAGTTTGATCTGCATGGCCAAAAATAGTTCCATCGTGACGGTAAACAAAGAAAAAGTACGATCAAAATATGAATAACTTCTTTTAAATAAATAAAAATACCATAATAATGTTCAAATAAATATATTCATCTACCAATTCAAATAAACAATTAATAAATAATATAAAGTACAGATTCAGGCGAGCAGCAGCTTGACGATTTTGTAAACACTCGATTGCTGAATGCTAATGACTTAGGAGAACTGCGTGTCAATTATCCTACGTCAGAGGCTCAGCGCTATTTTTAGCTTGCAAAAATCGATAATGTCGGCTCCGCCATGAATCATCTTTGGTACTTATTCATAACTAAATTGGTAAATACATATATAAATATAAGAAAATAAGAATATTACTACTTACAGCTTTGATGAATACATGATTTCACTAAATAAATATTTCATAAACACAATTACACAATATATTTCGTCACGATAGGCACAATTTTAGTTCGCAACCTGCACTTGTCTGCACAACTTACCGTCACTGACACAAATTAAACCCTAATCTAGAGCCGTGGATGAGTGGATTAGCTTGAACTTTCGTTCAAGCTTCACTTCTGACACCACAATTATCCTTGCCTGTCAACAACTCATCTGACAGGCATCATCGGATACTTCTCCCACACCATACAAGAAAACTTGCAAGTCGTGTGCGAGGAAAATAAATGGTACATGTTATTGCCGTTGGCTCGCTACAAGTATATTACAGTCGCTATTAAACCCACACACAAAGCCACAGAATTACCTATCACTAGATGCTAACGCCTATGCTAATTTTCTATCTATTTGGTTACACAAAAACCCCTATCGCTATTCTACGATGTGCACACTACAAGTCCCGTCCCCGGTCTGACGTTCTCCCATCCCGTGGTCACACACCACGCGGATCGACCTTGACCTTGGTGCGTGTTACCTCACATGGCACGTTGATCGCAGCCGTGGTATGTTGAGTGGGCACTCAACTTCTCCGTGGCTACCACGAAGCGTGATGCTGTCGTGATCAGAGTGCTAACTCTCTTAACAACGCCTGCGTGTCTCATGAGAGAATGGTTAACCATCTCCCATTTCATCATCTCCCCTGCCCTTCCCTCGGGCACCGTATCACCTCCTGGTCACCTCGAGGTTGACTGCTCTCCCCGGTGGAGGGGTTGCGTTCGAGTCTTTGACAGCAAGGGGACTTAACTCTAGAAAAGTTATTTCAAGGGGCATAACTTTTAATAACTTTGCTATATACCTTATAGTCATATTGTTGCATCGTTTTCAAAGATTTATAAACTCTTTGTCTATAGTTATTTACCGGCATATGAGTTATAATAAATCATGATATAATCTTTAAGGCATTTTTAAAGTTTTCATAAAAATAATGCATAATTCATAACATTGTTACTCATCTTTTTTATGCAAATAGAAGTTATCTACAGTCATGCAGGTGATTAAAAACAGTTTTTATTAAAAATAATGGATGGTGTGTGGAAGGACATTCTTTTAAGTTACTTTATTTTGTTGTATGAATTTAATGAGACGCTCCTCCTCCTACCCTCTTCCTCCTCCCCTCCCCCTCCTCCCTCTCCCTCCTCCATCCTCCACCTCCCTCTTCCTCCTCCTCCTCCTCCCTATTCCTCCCTCTTCCTCCTCCTCCTTACTCCTACCTCCTCGCCCTCCTCCCTCCTCCGAATCACTCATCTTCATTCCTCCTCCGCCCTCCTCCTCCTCCTCCCTCTCCCCCTCCTCCTCCCTCCTCATCCTCCCTCCTCCCCCTCACCTCTCCTCCTCCTTCTCCTCCTTCTTCCTCCCTCCTCCTCCTCCTCCCTCCTTCCCCTCATTCCTCCTCCTCCCTTCTCATCCTCCCTCCTCCTCTCTCCTCCTCCCTCCTTCTCCTCCCTCTACCTCCTCCCTCCTCCTCCGTCCACATTCCTCCTCCTCCCTCTTCCTCCTCCTCCCTCCTCCTTCTCCCTCCTCCTTCTCCCTCTTCCACCTCCTTCTCCCTCCTCCTCCCTCCTCCTTCTCCCTCCGTCTCCTCCCTCCGTCTCCTCCCTCCTCCTCCCTCTCCCTCCTCCTCCCTCTCCTCCTCCCTCTCCTCCTCCCTCCTCCTCCTCCCTCCTCCTCCTCCCCCTCCTCTTCCTGCGTTCTCCTCCTCCCTCCTTCTCCCTTCTCCTCCTCCTTCTCCCTCCTCCTCCCTCTTCCTCTCCCTCCTCCTCCCTCTTCCTCCGCCTCCCTCCTCCTCCTTCCCCTCCTCCTCCCTCCTCCTCCTCCCTCCTCCTCCTCCCTCATCCTCCTCCCTCCTCCTCCTTCCTCCTCCCTCCTCCTCCCTCCTCCTCCCTCCTCCTCCCTCGTAATCCTCCCTACTCATCCTCTCTCCTCCTCCTCCCTCCTCCTTCCTCCTCTTCCCTCCTCTACCTCCTTCTTCCTCCTCCCTCCTCCATTTTCTCAAGACAGACAGACAGACAGATAGTCGGGAACGGGAGCTTATTTGACTACTTATATGATTTAAATGAGATGCTCTCCACCATGGGCTGGGCCGGGTCAGACAGACAGACAGATAGACAGACAGACAGACAGACAGACAGACAGGCAGGCAGGCAGATAGATAGATAGATAGATAGATAGATAGATAGATAGATAGATAGATAGATAGATAGATAAATAGATAGATAGATAGATAGATAGACAGACAGATAGATAGTCGGGAACGGGAACGGGAGCTTAAATGACTACTTATATGAATTAAATGAGATGCTCCCCACCAGGGTCTGGGCGAAGCCGGGCCGGGTCAGCTAGTGTATATATATATATATATATATATATATATATATATATATATATATATATATATATATATATATATATATATATATATATATATATATATATATATATATATATCCATTGGCACCTTGCCGTCTTGACAGACGATAGTTTGTGCTCTAAAAAGGCATAATAACTTTTAACTATGGCGGTAGCGAGTGTGACTGATAAGGCCAATTTGCGCTGTAAATGTCCGTTCACAGTGGGTGCATGTGAACACGTGGTCATTTCCACCATCATGCACCATCTTACGTCTCAAACGCTTGGTGTGTGACTTTTCTGCAATAATTTTCTCCTTTGACTTTATTCCATTTCTGATATTTGCCCTCCATGCAACACGTTCAGCGGCGACTTGCTCCCAATGTGCATTATCAATGCCTGTATCAATCATGTCCCGCTTACACACATCTTTGTATCGTAGTAGAGGCCGACCCTGAGATCTCTTACCCATCTGTAATTCACCAAAAAAGATATCCTTTAGTATTCTACCATCATCCATCCTCCTAAGATGTCCTATCCATCTAAGTCTACGAAGACTGAGCATGGAATAAACTGTCACACAACCTGATCTTTCCAATACTTCAGTATTTGTGATTTTGTCTTGCCACTTAATACCAAGAAATATATATATATATATATATATATATATATATATATATATATATATATATATATATATATATATATATATATATATATATATATATATATATATATATATATATATATATTGTTGATGGATAATGTTTTTTAAGTGAAAGCACGCATTGACAAAGTTTAAAAGGTAAAAAAAAATGCAGCCTACATTTACATTATTTGTAGCACTTTCATAAAATTAGCACCTTATACAACTTCACTCCAACTTCATTGACAATGTTCTCTCAATCATATTTACTACACTCATGAAACATCTAGCGGCGACCAGCCGTCATCAGCAAACAAACACATAAACAAAACACAAGATACACAGGATATAGACACAGGTAAGACACCACAGTGACATTAAGGCATTGAGAAGGAATGAGAAGATTTGAAAGACGAAATAAAAAATTTAGAATAATAAAAAGACAATAGAAAAAATAATGTGATAATTATCTGAGAATCTCAGGCTGTGATACTGTATCACTAAACGATCTTGATTTACTGGCAGGTTTGCGTTTAGTAGTTTGCCATTTCTTTCTGAATCACCGACACTCATATCGGTGTTAAAAAATAACACAAGGCAGTCTTCTTCAAAATCGCATGCAGCTGAATACGAAGGCGGTATGCGAATCACTTTTGCTACCACATGGCTTCATATGTCAGGGAATGTCGAAGCGAAAGCAACATTTAGTCACATGAAGAATATGTTTTTTAAAATCCAATTTATCTTCATCGAGACAGTGAATGCAGATCTTCAGAGCTATATATAGAGCTAATCCTGATATGCGAAAGCAAATCATAGGGCAAATAGTAGACACGTGATGAATTATTTATAGATGTGGGCGTTGTGGTTTTAAGAAAGAAAGATGCAAACACCGTGGACGGATAGAAAGATTAATAAGGATTAATAAGCCTCAAATAAGTCAACTTAATGTTTTATATGGTAAGCTTTACTTTTGTAAAGAGTCCAATTGTCATTGCAACAAAAATACTTATGTTCTCCCTATCACAAAGCCATCAGTGCATATGACTACATCTTCTGACTTTGTGTGTTTTCTTCTGACAGCCGTTACTCTGACATCAATGTTACATATGCTGCCCATTCTCGCACCCTCTTCCAATATAACTGTAACTCTGTGTAATGCTTTTCTGTTAGAAAGCACCATTACCAATTGCACGCATTGGCACCCTGCCCATTCCACAGAACTGACGGTTTGTGTCTCCAGCTTGTGTCATCCAAGACCTGCTTCTATTCAACGTATGTCGCTTGGTATCGTTTAAATTATCTGCGACGGTGGCGGTTTGGAGATTATCACCAGCAGAGTTGATCCAGAACACCAATGACCGATATCTGTGGAGAGACATAAATGGCTACGCGAGTTGACAGGACACATGATGATGCTGATAACGGCGACCTATTCCTTCGTGTTATCAGACCTACATTATGTGATGGTCATATTTATTTCACATACCCACAGCAGGTTTGTGATAAGGCGCATTCTGTTAATTTTTGATTTTTTCTTACTTATTTTTAAAAAAAAAATCACCTCAGACGTCAGTGCTACTACCTTATTTCGTTAGGTGTTGAAAGGAACCGTTAAATGTATACAGTAGCATTGTAGCGTCTTGTCTAATAATGTGTGAGTTGGGATTTTAAGAACTTATGCGAAGAACAACCTGACTTGTGTATAGGACAGTTGCAATCTAGTTCACAAGCTTGGGGAAGACATACATATCCAAAACTGTATGCACGAACACATCGTAGGTAACGCTATTCTATTCATACTCTATATACACGGTTGCAATCATATGCGACTTTTTGTTTAAGCCTTCATAAACATCATACACATCAGACCAAATAAGGTATACGACACAGAAGTCTTTTGTGGCCGGTCTTCTTCTTAACAAATTGTGGTGTTTAAAAAAAAACAAAAAAACAACAGTAATTGAAGTTGAACATCTCAAACAGCGGAGATATTCTCGTCAGTGTGGGCTACCGCTCCCTCCTCCTACTCTACCCCGAAGTCATGCTGAAGGCTATGATGACGATACGTTTGTCATTCCAACTGGTTGCCTGGCCTCTACTAGGAAGACACATCTGCAGCGTTACAGCAAACATCAGAGACTGTCGTACATCTACTTGTGTATTATGGATGGACATCAGTGTCAACTGTTTCTTAGAGCCACTACTATGTCTTTAAGGACCAAATTTAATATAATTGTTTGTTGTTGACCATTTACATGTTTTAATACTGAAACAAACTAATTATGTTGCTGCTGGTGGTGGTGTTCCCTGGCCTGCCGTGATTTCCTAATCTCCTCCTACTTCGTCTTGCCTCTGATAGTGGGCACCCAGCCTCATTTTGCAGACTTCCAGTGCACCCGGTACACGCACATGTGCCAACCAAAAATGTTAATTTAATCAAAGAATCAAAGACACAAGACAAGTCCAGCCTAAAGCTCCTCCCATCTGATTGTTGGAAGCAATGCTTTCTCCATGATCTGTCTTTAGTATTGAAATCCCACAAAAAAATGACGTTATCCCTGTGACCCAACATGTCACGGAGACTTGCCACCTCTGTAAGTCTACTTTTCGCATTGTAGATAAAAGCACTGACCAACATAAACGGGTTCGATCTTGGTAATGTTTCATATGTAAAATACGTAGTATCCTGATTAATAGGAAAATCATATTATCAGGGACATAAATAATAACGATGTTTCAACCAACAAGGGAGACAAGGAAATTACTTTATTGGAGTATATAAATTAAAATTGTGTAAGAAAACAGTTAAATTGAATATAGCATAATATGATTTCAATTGAAAAAAACAACCCGAAAGTTGAGTAGCTATCGTATAATTTAAGTTATTGCAAAGTAATAGTTCTATCGTCGATGATCTCAAATGGTAGATAATATCTCAACACATATTTTGCCTTCTGACAGGGAAATAAATCTCGTGTACTATCAGTATAACTGTATCCTTTTCTTGGGTATCCTGTATTATATATTTTTGGCTGGCACATGTGCATGTGCCACAATAGGTAAAGAATGTAAAACAACGGGAGTTGTAATCATCAGCAGGACGTTCAAGCTGAAACTAACCATTCTGGTTGTTTGTGAAAAGAAAACAAAATAAATATAATAATATCAAATTGTATGGTAGAAATATATTAATGGCACAAAGAAGCCCATGACACCAATTTCCATCGATAGTACACAATTGAATGTGCGACATTTGCTGATGTTTGCCTTAAAACTGAATACATGCTTCATCAAAGAAAGGGCCAGGCAACCAGTTTGAATAACAAATGTAGAGCTTTCAGCGGGGCGGGGCGGGTGGGGGGGGGGGGGTGGAGGTAGCCGACACAGACGAGAAAATCACCGCTGTTTGAGCTGGTTAACTGATTCAGTGCCACACAAAAAGCAGGTTTGGGCCAGATAAATACACAATCAAAGGAACAAATATTATAATGTACATTTCCATTCATGGAACATTAAAATTGCAGCAGATGCCACGAAACAAAACAAATAACATGATGACCCTAGTATGGTGATATATTGTCCTTCTGTCCAAATGAGAGGTCATATTTGGCGATATATTATTCTTCGGCACTGAATCAGTTAACGGCAACGTTTCCCCCCTCCCGTCGCCATAGATTTAACATGTGTTACCTCAGTTTGCTTTAATACACCGGCATTCGTTAAGAAGACCACAGGCGATAAAACGCATCCTTGCGTTTATCCTTGCATCCGGCTCATTGCGAGTCGGTCGTTCACAAAGCAATGTCAAGCTACTGAATGTAAAACTTGCCTAGTATATCAATAGCAGCTGAGAAATGCTGGTGTTGACTGCAACCTCCTGTAAGGGATATGCAAAATTTAAAACAAAAACTGCTAACTTAAGTTATTTTATCTGAAAATATCCATATTAATGTTTCTATCCGCCCTCGGTGTTTGCATCATTCTTCCATAAAACCACACACATCCTCACGTCACTACTAATTGTCTGTGATTCGATTTCGCGTGTCAGGATTAGCTTAATATAGCTCCGAAGATCTTGTTTCCCTATTTGGATTGCGATAAATTCCATGCAGATATTCTCCATCTTACTGATGCTTTCGCAACGACATTTGCTGACGTCTGAGGTCAAGTGGTAGCCATCGTGATTCACATATAGCGGTCATAATCAGATGCATGTGATTTTGAAGAAGGCTGTCTTGTGTTAAATTTTAACAGTGACATGAGCGTCGGTGGTTCAGGAAGAAATGGCAAACAACTAAACGCAAACCTGCCTATTGAATCATAAACAGTATGTGTTAGTGATATGGTATCACAGCATCAGGGCCTCAAGCCCAATGCTGCAGCTAAACAAGATACAGAAACAGAATGGAGAGCCCTAAAGGACATAATTTACAACACTGCTATGGAAATCCTGGGGCCAGTCCCCCGAAAGCATAAAGACTGGTTTGATGAAAAATCCGAAGACATCAACCAATTGCTGGCCGAGAAACATCTTCTCCTCAAGGCACATTTGAATGACCCGAAGTCAATATAAAAAAAAAGATGCCTTCAAGAACATTCAGAGAGTAGTGCAACAGAAACTTCGGCACATGTGGGACTCCTGGCTGAGCAGCAAAGCTGATGAAATTCAGGGCTTTGCTGACAGACATGTTATGAAAAACTTCTACGACTCACTGAAAGCGGTCTATGGTCCTACATCACCAGACATAGTTCCTCTCTTCAGTGCAGATGGGGGAACATTGGTCACCGATAAGAAAGAAATCCTTCAACGCTGGGCAGAGCATTTCAGCAACATCTTGAATGCAACTTCCTTCTTCGATGATGAAACCATCAACTGCCTTCCTCAAGTTCCCCCCAATGAGACACTTGATGACCTGCCAACCATAGTGGAAGTAAACAAAGCCATCCAGCAACTCTCCAGCGGCAAGGCACCTGGTCCTGACTCCATCCCAGCAGAGATATACAAGGCAGGTGGACCGGTCCTAACAGAGCAGCTTCACCAAGTCTTTACAAACATATGGGTGAACGAGACCATGCCACAAGATTTCAAGGACGCGTCAATAGTCCACCTTTACAAACGTAAAGGAAACCGCAAATCCTGTGACAACCACCGAGGCATCTCCTTGCTTTCAATTGCAGGGAAGATATTCGCCAGAATTCTTCTCAATCGCCTCACAGCCCATCTCGATCAAGGTCTTCTTCCTGAGAGTCAATGTGGCTTCAGAAAAGAACGTGGAACTGTTGACATGATTTTCGCTGCAAGGCAGCTGCAAGAGAAATGTCATTAATAGAACTGCGAAATGTTCTCCACTTTCATTGACCATACCAAGGCTTTTGATATAGTCAGCAGAGAAGGACTGTGGTAGGTTATGGCAAAATATGGCTGTCCACGAAAGTTTGTAGAAATAGTGCGGCTATTTCATGATGGCATGCAGGCAAGAGTACAGGAAAATGGTGAACTGTCTGAACCCTTTCCTGTCACCAATGGAGTGAAGCAAAGATGTGTCCTGGCACCAATACTGTTCAGCCTCATGTTTTCAGCCATGTTGATGAATGCCTTCGTGAACGACGACATTGGAATAGACATCAACTACCGTATGGATGGAAAGTTATTCAATCTCAGAAGGCTGAAAGCTAACACCAAAATTAACAGCGACACCGTCAGCGATAAAGGGATACACATTACAAATAGAAGAGCCATTTCTTCTGGAAAGATAGAAGTCATCGTTTCATGTGTGTAGTGAATTTGGAGACGTATTGATTGAGATATAACTTGCGAATTATGTTTAAATGAAGTTTTATGAAAGTACTACAGCTAATGAAAATGTAGACTGCGACGTTCTATACTTGTCAATAAGTGTTTTCATTTAATAAACATTATCCAACATCAAAATATATTCAATGAGCGGGCAGTATTGTATAATATATTATACATTTAATTATGGTGTACTTTATCCCTCGAAGGGATTACAGACGCGATTCGTGATTCCATATACCCGCGTTCGAAACACAGCTGCGCGCGATTTGGCAGCGGACTGCATTGGTTTTTTTACGAAAATGGTAAGGATGCCGGACGTTCAGAAAGCTATGGCAACCTTCTGTACGTACAGTTGTCAAGGCATCACAACTGCAAAAGAATGTTTGATTTGACTGCAACCTCTTGTAAAGGATAAGTAACTATCTAACTTTTAACTTTAATCTTAATATATTGAATATATTTGGCGGGCTAGTCGACTTCCGGCCTCTTGGCTAAGATTAAAGTGTAATCATTATCACTTGATCTGGTCAGATCCATAAGCCGACGCAATCATCCTAATGGCACACAGGGACTTCAAACTTCACCGGACAGCTCTTACCCTTGGGGAACTTTGATCTTTAAACACACTATTTAAACACGCAGCACGCTTCTGGTTAGCTTCTGCTTGTGTCACCCATAGTCTTCCTTTGATATAAACAGAAGCTCTGTCCGTTGGGACATGACCATGTATTGCAACACAATTATATTCACAAAGACGTTGCCATACAATCTTTGAGTGTTTTTTTTAACTGTAAGCATACTTGTCTTCTTTTTGTAGTCCATATCTTGGGGTGTCGATGAACATGCCAGAACCACCGTCGTCTGCCTCGAGTTAAAAAAATGTTTTGCATATCCTTTACAGGTCATCGCTGTCAACATCAGCATTTTTTAGCTGTATGTTGATTTTTTGGCAAAATTACGCTCAGTAGTTTGCCATTGCTTTCTGAGCGGCCGGCTCAGTATCCCGCAAGTCACGAGCGCGGGTCGAACCGCTTCCAGTTCTCGCCTCGCTGCGAGACCCTGCGTGGATAAACGGGATTACGGAGAAAGTGGTGTAACCCCTCAGCCAGAGAGTACTGCGATCAATTTCGTATCTGATGCTCCTCCATGGCAAGGACAGAATGTCTTAACATCAATATTTGTAAACTACATAAGCACGTTACCTATATGTTGCTTTCATTACATGGATAAACATACATGTGAAATCACATAAATATATACCCTGTCAACAACGACACGCATAGGCATACACATTTTCGTGTTATGTATCTTACTCCATGTGAACGGAAATTTTAGTGTGACAATGGATAGCACAAATAAACCAATAAAACATTAACAAAATATAATAATAATAATAATAATAATAATAATAATATCAACGAAATCACTAGTTAACGTAATATCCCACTCATCAACAAACCACTCAACCTTCTAACCAGCCAACCAACAATATACACACCGACCAATCAAACAACTAATCAACCAGCTAAACACCTATCAATCCAACTACTCATTCAACCAACAAATCAAATAACTAATCAATTATGCAAATATTTACCCACGTAACCAACTAACCTTACAACCAACCAGAGAATCAATCACTCAACATATATTCAAAGATGTTAACTCACCGTGGCATATATTAAGCTTTAAAAAAAGAAAAAAAGCTTCCTCTTGTCATTGATCTTTCCACCTATCCTGACACCCTAAGAACTAACCAACAATCCAGCAAACACACCTACCAGACAGCAACCAAATCAACAAACATACAATCCACCCAGCCAACCCGCTCAACTAAAGCACAATAACATCCCACTACAGCCGGTGATTGGTGAGCACAGAATACACATAATAACATGCTATATTTATGTCAGAATATAAAAGATGACAATCCAACCACAAGCTCACATGCCCTCTCAACTCATAGGGACAGAACAACAAAAAATAGTTTAAATAGCAAGAACGTCGACTTCATTGCACCTGGTTGTATCCCATATTGTCGCGTGTGTAAAGAATGAATGTTGTAGTAGTTACTTGTTCTTCTTTACCACTTTAGTGTCGTCCCTGGAGTGAAGGGAATCAACACCCACATTATTATTTTATCCAATATCTCTATTCTGGAGATATCCAGCAGACTCCGTCCACACACTCCTTCAATCTGAAGACACCTTCCACTCACTCTTACTCACCCCTGGATTATGTCCCCTCTCATTCTCCCCCAACATAACATACTTGACAACTCTAGCTTCAACAAATAAAAAAAACAAGAAATTTATTAAAGCAAAGAGTATATGTAGGAGAAGTGTGTGTGGGTGTATAAGGTGTAGAATGTGTGTCGAATATTCTAATGTTAGACCAGTGATTTAGAAGAAAAGTCTGTAACATCATAGTGCTTAGCACACAACAGCACCATTTATTCCGGACAGTGAATCTCACCCAGAAGATGGTTCTCCGTCCACATGACAACTTTCTCCAATCACTCGAACACACAGGATGCTGGTCATCCGATAGACACTGTTGATCTTGGTCTTCACTCTACCACACGGTGAAGTTACTCTGTTTCATAATGTTTGTTGAACTGATAATCTTCCAATTAACTGAAATGTCACTTGGGGAAAATCTAATGTTCATAAGTCTCTAATTATAACATTTTCCTCTCTTTTAGAACACAACCTATTAATGTTTGTTAGGTAGATGTGTTTATATATATATATGTCCTTAGTATGCGAGTTATTAATCTTCGGTGATGAAGCTTATCACTCATTAAACACAACACTTATGTTCATTAAATCCTGCTCAGCAGAAGCCAGGTTTCTGCGGAACAACTAGGTACTGAGCCCCGTGTAAAAACCTCTCAGCAAACTCTGTCTTCTTTCCATGAGCCATCATTGTATAAAACTTTGAACTGCTTCTTCGTAATAAATCATCTCACACTCACGTGGAACACTCAAGGGGAACTGTAAATGGAACCTGTAGAGTAGATAACATCATGGTGAGGGCAACTCAATCCTGACCGTAATTAGGTGATTGTAGGCCAATAGCAGCACTCAGATCTATAATAGAGATCCGATCTCTGTCATACGGCCAAATCGCGCATCACAATGGTCTTATACATGGCAACCCCAGGAAAGAATAAAGGAACGGGTAGAAACCCAGCAGATACCCTACTGGAAGATCCTACCATTTCACATTCCCCTCATCCCTCTCAACCATCCTTAATCTCTCTAATTATTATTCCACTACATTGTCCTCAACTCCCCGAGTAAAATGATATATCACACAAGCTAGTTGAAGCCACACAATAGGATACCAGTGCCGACGCTCCTATGATACTTTCTAGCACCGCATTAATAGAACATTCTATCACTAATCATAATACATTATATCACTGCACCTATAATACATTAGATCACCGCACAACACTGTACTCTATTCCTAATCATACTCTTAAATTAGATATTATAAATAGCCTACCATATGTCTATTTTGGTTGCCACTCGAGAAACTATGCAATCAGATTGGATCTATGTCCGCGGATAACTATCCCCACTTAGACATTATAGTTTCACTCATGTAACGCAACTCAGAATAATGCACCGATCCTAACACTTCAGAATATTTTTCTCGACTCCCTCCACCTGATTACCGCACTGGGGTTTATATGGGTGCTTGAGTGACGTCACCAAAAAGTCCAGACGCCAATCAGTCAGGAATCTGGCTTTGTCCCCCTGTTTCTAGACTAACCAGAGTCAATTCGCTGTCAAGTTCACTTTCATCTGGGAAATTCTTTGTCTCATACAACAAAGATCCTGGTTGTCTGTGAGCCAAAGACCTTTCCCCCCCCCCCCCCATATGACAGAATCCTTCCGACCTCTGGCAGACATTCTGTCCCTCACTTTTGCCAATAGGTAATTTCTCTCATTGACTTATAAACAACTCGTTATGCTTTGAACAATGTGACGAATGATTAAGCGACTCCAAATGAAAACGATACTCACTCTTTTAATTCAAGTCGAGCGGAACAAATAATAGCGTACAGTTATCGGGTGATATTAAACTGCCCCCGAGATGTAGGAGCGGCGTTTAATTAATAAATGTTTCACACGAAAACTCCATGCCTTGCCCCAATGTCCTCTTTGAGGTGCAAACTTGCCATTTCACAGTTCAGAGTTGCAGCGCGTCTAGGGTTTTCGAGTCCTGTCTTAAGTATCCATTTGCCAATCGATCTTTCCTCCTGAATTCTATTCGCCTAAGCACGGAATCAGTCGCATACAGCGCTTCACACACGGCTCTCTGGAAGACACGTCCTTTCCTTTCGAATCACACACACAGAAAGTCCTTTGTTGTTCTGTGACGCTACATTCGTTTCTAATGGTATCTTCCTTTCCTATTTGTCCATTTTTGTGCAGAACTGGGAAAATCCCATTCATGACTTTTGTGGAGTGTACCGTCATATGGCATAATGCCCCCTCCTAGATAAAAAAAATGTTTTCATTTTTTTTTCTATGGATATATGTAGTACTTTGCAAATATATGCATTAACCTTTAACAACGAAACCTGGAAAATTCCTAGTCTCCCCCTTTATCTACTCTCAAAAAATAATAATACTGTCATATGACGGGCACGCCCACCCGACTAATACCCCATTAGACGTCGTGTGGCTGATCATGGTAGATCATACCAACTAATTGCCATATTAGTCCCTACCTTGTCTTAATAGACAAGTGTGTCCTCACTCTTGGTAATACCATAAGTTTTGGACGAGAGTACTAATGGGTTTCCCAGTATTCCATGTTGGTCGTTGTTGTTGTTCCTCTATATAATCCATGTATATTTATATGTTGGTAGGGTAGACGTAACTATCCATGTCTTGCGAGACTTTATGGAGCCATTTGCTATGTACGACTGTCCAATACGTGTGTGTATATCTTTAAACCATCAGTCGATTCCGTAGATGTTAATGGATCGATTGGCAAAATATTTTCCCAGAATTAATTCAACTAAAAACCACTCACTCCATCACAATGAACAATTGAATAATAATTATCAATATACATATTCTAAAGTACTGACTTATCTACGTAACTTATTAATATAACAAATTAACTCAAACTAATTAACTAAGTAATTCTAATTAATTAAGTAATTGTTCACTTGGAATTAACCAATAAGATTACACAACACAATCTACAAATACTTGACCGCAGTTTTCCACGTAAAATAATGACGGTCAAACATCCATCCAATGTGCAGGACATATTATTGGACCATTGCATCCGTGTATATGTCTCTGTCAATAAATGTAAATTAACCACACATGTATCTATTTGATTATACTATGTATTACTAACAGTATTAATTTAAAGTCACCGATTGTATCAACATTGTTTATTAATTAGGTGCTATTTGATTGACTTTTTTTTTTGATTTTTTTAAAGTTTCCCAACAATTTATGAACAGAACAGATACAATAAACTATAACTGAATAAATTATAACATATATTAGTCTTACTATATACTACAATCGACTTAGAATGTCTGCAAGATTATTATCCTTTCCAGGAATGTGACAGATATCGAATTCATAATCTTGTAATAGTAAAGACCATCTATGAATTCTAGAGTTCTTAGGATGACCAGATTTGAAAATCTGTAGAGGTTTGTTATCAGAAAGAACAAGAACTTTCCTACCAAGTAAATATCTGGAAAATTTCTCAATACTTTCAATTAATGCCAATGCTTCAAGTTCAGTGATAGCATAATTCCTCTGTGTCTCTGATAACTTTTTACTGAAGTAAAGAATTGGATGTAACTTTCCTTCATATAATTGAAGTAATACACCTGAAATAGCGTGTAAACTAGCATCCGTTTGTAATACAAAATCTTTTGAGACATCAGGCAATTTCAGAATAGGATAGACACTGAACAACGTTTTTATCTGTTGTAATAGTTTATCATGGTCATCTGTCCAAACTATTTTTGTAGGCTGACCTTTCTTTAATAGTTCAGAAAATGTTGCTGTCATATCAGCAAAATTAGGAATGAACTTTTGATAATAATTAATCAGACCTAGTATACTCCTTAATTCTTTTTTTGATGTTGGAGGTTTGATATTAAGAATTTTAGTAACTACCATTGGATCAGTTTTCCTAAATCCGTTAGAAATTCTATGACCAAGGAATTGTATCTCAGTAAAACCTATTTCAATTTTACTTGGTTTAGCTTTCAACCCGTGTTGTTGTATTTTCTGAAATACCTGTTTCAGAATTTTAACATGTGTGTCAATATCTGAAGTATGCACACAGATGTCATCCATATAAGTCGCTACATTGGAAATTCCATGTAGTAGTCTTCTCATCATACACATAAATGTGCTTGGTGCATTTTGTAGCCCAAATGGAAGATATGCCCATTCATATAGACCCAATGGTGTACTGAAAGCTGTAATATGCATTGATTCTTCATCCATGGGAATTTGCCAATATCCCTTGGTGAGATCAATTTTCGAAAAGAGTTTCGAGTTTGCCATGCCCTCGATTAACTCATCAATGTTTGGCATTGGTTCTGCGTCTAATAGTGTTAATGCATTTACTTTTCTATAATATACGCATAAACGTAATGAACCATCTTTCTTTTTCACAATTACTACCGGAGAACAGTAGTTTGAGATAGATTTTCTTATAATTCCCGTTTTATCCAGTTCTGAAATCTCTGCAGTAACTTTCTCTAGATAATGTATTGGGATGGGATAAGGTTTCACTTTAACTGGGACATTCGAGAGTAAAATTATCTTATGTTTGATAAGTGATGTTTGTCCCGGTGTGTCGGAAAATATTGTACTAAACTCTTTTATTGCTGCAATAAGTTTATCTTTGTCTTGGATCGATAAATCCTGACATATTTGTATAGATTGCCAACTACTCTCACTATTAACTATCGGTGTTGGAATCTGTTGTTTGATAGCATCTTCTTGCTGTTCGTTAATAACCCAACAAGCTGCTGCTATTCTATGTGGAATTTGTTTCGTTACCTGTGATGTGTTGTTATCACGTGGGATATATGGTTTTAGCATATTTATGTGAAATATTTTATGTTTCCCATTTACGTCTATCCTATAATCTACATCACTAATTTTCTTCATCACTTTAAATGGACCTTGCCATGAAGTAACTAAACAGTTTCGAGGATCAGGTAATAATAACCAAACCTCTTCTTCTTCTTTCAAGACTATTGTCTTGGCGTTCCTATTATCATACTGTCTGTACTTTTCTCCAGCTTTACTTAGTGCAGATTTTGCGATCTGGCAAGCTGTAATGATTTTGTCTCTCAACTGTGTCACCATTTCGTATGCTTCTCTTTTAGGATAATCATATGTCTTATTCGTAAGCATATCGTTATACAATAATAATGGACCACGTGGATTTGCTCCGTATACTAACTCAAATGGGGAAAATCCCGTACTAGATTGTGGTACCTCTCGGTATGCAAATAGTACCGCTGGTAGTAAAATATCCCAATCTTTGGGTCTATCTGCTGCTACTTTTGCTAGAGTTCGCTTAAGGACTCCATTATAATTTTCGTTGACCCCATTTGTCATTGGGTGCCAAGGAGAACTAAAGACTTGTGGAATACCAAGTATTTTCATTGCTTCTTGAGTAGCTGTTGATATGAATTGACTACCTCTATCAGATAGTATGCAACTTGGGAATCCAATTCTACTGAAAATTGATAACAACGAATCTAATATGGATCTACTCGTAATATGTTTGAGAGGAATAGCCTCTGGCCAACGAGTACAAAGATCAATCATGGTTAAGATAAACCTATTACCACGATCAGTAGTAGTGTTCAATGGACCCACAATATCTATAGCAATTTTCTGAAATGGTCTAGATGCCAAATCCGTTTTCTGAACGTGTGCTTTCGGATGTTTGCCTTTTTGTGTGGTCATTTGACATAATGTACATGATCGTATATGTGTTGTAATGTCTTTGGTAAAACCAGGCCAATAAAATTGTGTTAGTAATCTGCTGGTAGTTTTGGAAATACCCATATGACCCGCAAATGGTGAATCATGTGCGAGTTTTAGCGCTTCTATGCGATATTTTGTTGGAAGTACTGTTTGTATGCAACGTGTTGTACCCCTAGTGTACCGTCTTGATAAAATATTATTATCTAGGAAAAATTTCCAATTTCCACGTTTAGCTTGTTTTGACGGTTCTTGTATGTTTTTAAAACATGTTTGTAATGTTGGATCCTGTTTTTGTTCACTCGGTAAGTCAGTTGTCAGTCTGATACTGTTCTGTATATTGTCAATGTCTGTCTGAGAAGGTTGATCACTGTTATTTCGATTTTGAGATCTTGTAACTGCATTCGTTCGCGCGTGTGCAATCTCCCATTGCATTGCCTCTTCATGAGTGAACTGATTTGCATTGGGTATATTCCCAATTAGTAGACCAGCACAAGGGTTAGGTAGTACTGCTGCATTTATTGTGCCTTCAAAGTATGGAGATTGTATTGTAATTGTGGCAATTTTATATCTTTCGATTGTTCCTCCAAAAGTTCTGCAGTCAACTGTTTCACCTGTATAGTCTTCTGTTTTTATCAGTCTTTTATCAACTCCAACAATTGAAGCTCCTGAATCACGGATACATGTAGTAGGTTCGCCATTCACCCATGCCTGGTGAACTTTTATTTTGCCATTTTGAATATTAACGGCATTAGCTTCATAGATTGTCTCAACAGATTCATCAATAGGACTGTCTGCTAAGTCTTGTCAGTCTTGTCATCATATTGTTGTATGATAGCTGCATGTGTCTCTTCTAAGTCATCTGAGTCACTACTCGAAAACACATATGCGGTACTCGCTTCCTTCCACGAATTCTTCATTGGACAAGACCTGCTAGTGTGCCCGTACGCCCGACACGAGAAACATTTGATGCTTCTCTTGAATGTGTCATACTTACTTCTTTTCTTCGCTGTGATGTCACGAAGATAATCTGTATACCCAGGGTGTCGATCACACATTTCCAAATGTCCATGAGACAATTTGCAATACTGACATCTAGATAGGTGTCCTTTTCTTGGTCTGTCACCCTCTCTGTTAGAATACTGGTATGGACTATTTCTATTCCTATTACCACTAAATTTTCTAAATTTGCCATTGTCTTTCTGAAATCTAGCACTTGCTCCTATTACCAGTTCTGGCTGTGCACAACTTGCGAATATGTCTCGATGTGCATTGAAATATGATTCTCCTCTCGTTTCCATTTCCTTAAGATCTTTGCATTTATTCTCCACTAGAAATATAGACATGGCCTCTGGTACTGCAGATAGTAATCTATCTCTAATTATTAAGTCTCGGATTTTATTATAATCAGACCCAATATCAGCGGCTTTAGTCCATTTATCAAAAGATGAGGTTAACTCAGAAACAAAGTCAAGGAAAGTTTGGTTAGATTTCGGAGTAAGTGTTTTAAACTTAGTACGTAAGCCCGATTCATCTAAACTAAAGTGTGCCAAAACACGATCTCTCATGTATTTGTAGTTGGTACGTAAGTCCTCAGGTATTAACTCGATTACCTTTAAAGGCTCCAATGCGAGATGCCTGTGGAATAGAATTGGTATGTCTTGTTCCGGTACCTTGTAATGCTTTACGAGTACTTCAAAATTGATAATCCAAGAACTGACAGAATCACCTTGCTGGAAATTGCGAAAAAGACCTTGATACTTTTTCACTGGATCATTATGTTTTGCTTGAATTCTTACTCGTTCAATCTCAGCTTCACGATCCATTTCCAATGACTTGACTTTCAAATTACCTTCAACTTCCTTGTCCTTAAGAAGTTGTTCGGCCAAAAGTTTTTCTTTCTCAAATGCCAGTTGCTTATCTTTCATCTCCCGTTCCAGTGTTAATTCCTTTTCTCTAGCGGCAATTTTGTCACGTTCCAACGCCATCTCTTTTTCTTTTAACTCTTTCTCAAGAGCCAATCTCTCTCGTTCCTGTGAAGCTTGAAGCTGTTTTGCTTCTTTCTCTGCTGCCAATTTTTCAGCTCTCTCTTCACGTTGCTGTGTCTGAAAATCTTTCAATTCTTGCTTCGCCCAATTCCTGAGGTCTGCACCGGTCAAACCAGACCTTTCACCCATGTCCATGAAGTCTTGAAGTGTTGACATGTTGTCTTAATGATCTGTAAATTTTACCGCTACAATAGTAGATATGTGAAACACAGCCGATAGAATGCGTAGGTAGACAATGACAAGCGTATTCAATTATATATACGCAAGTTGAATGAGAAGTCAACTCGAAATCAATAATATAGAAGAGTATAAACACGCGAGAAGAATAGCAACTCGGCGCAAGATAGATAACGTCCTAACCGTTACAAAACGTAAGCACTAGAAATTAGTAGTAAAAATATATATTCAATATAAAGTACAGCGACACAATACTAACATTGACAAAAGACGATTGACGCAAGACGACAATACCTATTTTCATTCACAACAGACAAAATTATTACTCCTAAAAAATTTAAGTAATAACACAATAAACACTTTATATACTACTTACAATTACGATACCAACAATGTGTGTTATCACACGCAAGATCAACACGAACAACTTCGTATTGACCTGACGATAGTCAACACAAACGATTTCCAAAGTAATCAAGCGTGCTTAACCACTTTAGAAATACCCATTCCAACCACCCGCACTGCTAGTTTGTAATTGCTTTTGTTAACATTTATAATCAGCACCTTATTAATATATAACAGATGTTGGACAATCGACCACAATAAACAATACTGGCCTTAACGAGTTTCCAAATCCATCCAGTGTTCCATGAATGTAAACTGTTGATTTGACTGATAATAATTCTGTATTGACGTAACTAGTATTTGCTGTCCGATCGATTGACGTATGAGTAGAACAATTAAACTGTGTCTCCGTGTTAGTTGCTCCTGTTTGCGTATGACGATAGTGTAATAAACTTACACTAGTACCCTGAAACCACGCGGTTCGTGGCCGACTTCAGCGAAACTTAGTCGGCTGTGGTACCATCGACGACCCTTGAATAACTGGAAACGACGCTGACTAACAGCGTGACTCCTATGTATGTCGTCGAACAGCGTAATGATCCAGTTCCCTGGTTTGAGTTACTTCATTGAAAATGGCCATCATTGCTTCCCGTGCGAACGTTGGTGATAAAGTTGAAAAGGCGTGCATGAACTCTCTGGGGTAAATGTCGTTGAGAATTAGTGTCTTGACTATATTATGTTGAGGGTGGCAAAGGTGTGGAAGGGACATCCCAACATGTGCAGTCCATATAGTAATGAAAATAAATATCTTGTGACTGAGTTCTTGATGTCTTCCTGGCCAGTGCAAATGACGTTAGTAACTGGCGCCAGTGGCTAGTTAATAATATTCCTTGTTGGAAGACGATGTACCCAAGGCCGACATATCATAAGTCCGGTGTGTCCATACTTTAATGCGATTAAGTCAATATTATGTCACTTAAATGTCCGATCAGGTATTTTTAGTGCAATATATTGTGCAACATTGATGTGTGTTGATATCTTTCATAACGTTATCAGTGTCCACAAGTTCGTTGTTTGAAGTGTAACAATGTCCGTAAAATCTCTGAGTGTTGCAGCATAAAATCATCCAACACGTAATCAAAATGTTCAGTCTTGTACAGTGCAGTGTCCTAACGACGGCCTACTTTCATTTACCATATGTAACGTCCATCGAGTGTGTACTTCATTCATTCGTTTCAAACTGTATACACCAAATAAGTTGTTTACTTCACTGCTGTTTTTCTACTATCTTCAGTTAATCTTTAATTTCTAATGTGTAATAATGTTCTGTAATGCACAATTTATATTGCAACGTTGATCATTCTCTAATGAGTGTTCATTATGTGCACCAGTGTGCGTTTTGCCTTTCGTTTGCTGATGTGCATAAGTATAGTAAATGGTTGTGTTCTTTCTTAACGTTCAGCATAATGATTGTTCGTTATAAATACTCTCCATCATATACTTTATATATATATACTTTCCTACCTTCCTTTCTCCTTTGATTGTTCAAGTTGCTCTTATGAATGATTCATTCACCATGTTCTAACCATTGTGTATGGAGGCCGACATTTTTACTTTTCGCACTCTTGACGTTCTTCCGATGCGACTCCGTGTGTTCCGGCGCGCTATTTATGTTTCTCTGTGCCGAGTTTCGTTCGTGCGCATTTCTTGTTTACTAATAGCTTTCGCGGGAAATCTTTGTTGACAATTGGATCTTAAAAACCGGCGAGCATCCCATCTTTATGCCAATAGGTAATTTCTCTCATTGACTTATAAACAACTCGTTATGCTTTGAACAATGTGACGAATGATTAAGCGACTCCAAATGAAAACGATACTCACTCTTTTAATTCAAGTCGAGCGGAACAAATAATAGCGTACAGTTATCGGGTGATATTAAACTGCCCCCGAGATGTAGGAGCGGCGTTTAATTAATAAATGTTTCACACGAAAACTCCATGCCTTGCCCCAATGTCCTCTTTGAGGTGCAAACTTGCCATTTCACAGTTCAGAGTTGCAGCGCGTCTAGGGTTTTCGAGTCCTGTCTTAAGTATCCATTTGCCAATCGATCTTTCCTCCTGAATTCTATTCGCCTAAGCACGGAATCAGTCGCATACAGCGCTTCACACACGGCTCTCTGGAAGACACGTCCTTTCCTTTCGAATCACACACACAGAAAGTCCTTTGTTGTTCTGTGACGCTACATTCGTTTCTAATGGTATCTTCCTTTCCTATTTGTCCATTTTTGTGCAGAACTGGGAAAATCCCATTCATGACTTTTGTGGAGTGTACCGTCATATGGCAACTTTCACCGGCCGATTCCCGCCCTGCAGACAGATGACGCCAGTGCACGTCTCTCGAACAACAACCTGTCAACAAACTGTCGACCGTGTGTAGACATCGCAACGTGACTCACTTTGATCTCATACACAAATGCTGACCAGGTGCAGACAGTTTTAACGACGTATTGTCTCAGTCGGTTCTTCTTCTTCTTTGCGATCATCCGGAGTGTTTTTTTCAGATGTGATTGCGGTGTGTCTGTTATGCGCCCTTGGGCCGAAACCCGTAGGCCAACACATCGACTTTAGCGTGCTTTTTTGACCAGGTAGCATTCCTGGGAGACTCTCACTTTTGCGGTGCCGTCTGCAACCCAGCTGGCCAGGATGGAACGGTCGAAGACAACGGTCATCTCTCAAAGGAAGGCAGGGACAGTCCATAGCATTTTCCGCCATCCAAAGTTGCTTCAATAGTTGCAGGGCCGACACATAGCGCCCTGGTTCTGGGCTAGCCGAGGGAATCGTCACGTCCTGCTTATGGCTGCTTTAAATCCTCACTTCAATATATTTGGCTTTCCTTCACAACGGGCCGTTCCTGCACAAACCAGACAAGTCTGCAGATAGTATCCACGCAGCGAGTTTTCGGACATGTGCTTGTCCTTGTGCCCTTCAGAGCTGTTCCAGGCACGGCGGACATTCGGAAAACTACCTAATCAGAGCTGTTCCGAGCAAGAGCGGCATTCGGAAACTAGGTAGTCAGAGCTGTTCCTAGCACGAGAGACAAATGGACGAGACGTTTCACTCGGACGTACAATGCGTAGTGCCAGTTTTTATTTTGCCACCCGTAGGCCAGCACTGCCGGCTTCGGCGGGCATTTTTTAATGAGGTTAGCCTTCCTCGGGTTTTGAGGCACGTTAGACTTATTGTTGTGATGCCGCCCACATCTCAGCTGGTCAGGATAGAACGGTCAACGACAAAATGGTCAACCCTCAAGGGAAGGCAGGGGCAGACCATGGGCATTATCTCGCTATCCAAGGAGGCTTCCATAATTGCAGAGCCGGCACATATTGCTCTGAGACTGGGCTCACCTAAGGAGTTTCCACGTCATGCTCATGGCTGCTTTAGTTCCTCACTTCCATGTGTTGGGCAACCCGCTTGCCACTGATCGCTCAAGCACACACCAGGAGCGGTCAGACTGCGAGCGACATCCACTCGGTAAGCTTTTGCTTGTGACTTCAGACCACGCAATAGGTTCGCTCGCCGTGCGTTCCATTTCGCGTTGTTGAGACGTTCTTCCACTTTTGTCTACACTCTTTATGAGTTAGATACAGAGTTTCCGTAACCATGTCCTTCGACTGGGGCACTTTTCTGACTTTTTTGTACTCGCTCACGAGGTAGGCTACATGTGCTGCCGGCTCAGCACCTTACCTTCGTGCAGCAGTGAACGAGAAACGGTCAGGCCCTCTCATCCGGGAATCCCTCATATCCCCCAGCTGAGAGCCTTCGAACATGTATCAGACCTGAGCATGTAGCTTGCTCAGTATCACGTTTCTATTTTCCGGTAGACGGGTATCGGCCTGGCTCTCAGATCCGAGGGTTTGTGGCTTAGAGGCGTTCAGCCACAGCCTCGACAGGGAGCCTTAAGAGATTTGTCCGGACCAAGAAATTCTGCCTTCGTGCACCTGATTTAAATTTTGACTGCTATCCTCAGTCTATACCTGCAGAGCAGCAGGTTGTGTCTCTCTTAGTCTGGTCCCTATCCCATAAGCTGTCCGATATGTAATTTTTCACCCATCGGCAAGCAAATGGGGTCGATGGGACACGCAAGCTCCCCCACCACGTCAAGGTGGAGACACATCGGGGGAGTTCTCAGTCGGTTCAACATCACAGGGTCTATTGTGTTTGCAGACCAATGTCGGGCTTGGTTGTCATTGATCGCAACTAACAAGTTTATTTAACTCGCGACACATATGAAACGGTCAATTTCCGCTGCGGGCCTGGCGATAGCGGCGCACAAAGCACAACCTTAATAGCTCCAACAACGACGCACGGGAGTTTCCATGATAATTGCAGATGTGAAATTAACGACGTAGCCTGGAATTTAACCCACTAACTTCGGAGCCAGAGGAAGGCGGCGTAATTACTTCGCTACGGACACTCCCACCTGAAAGAAAATATAGAAAATAGAAGGGCTGACGAAACACAATCTCATAAGCATCAGATCCATCTATACCCTATAGAAGAACAGACTAAACACAATTCTCACAAGAATCCGATCCATCTATACTCAATGGACAGGCAGTCTAAACAGAACCTCACAGGCATCAGATCCAGATATACCGAATGGAAAGACAGACTAAACACAATGTCACAAACATCAGATCTATCTGTACTCTATGAAAGAAGAGACAGGTTAAGCACGTATAAATGTGTATAAATGTGTATAAATGTGTATAAATGTATAAATGTGTATACATGTGTATAAATGTGTATAAATGTGTATAAATGTATAAATGTGTATAAATGTGTATAAATGTGTATAAATGTGTATAAATGTGTATAAATGTGTATAAATGTGTATAAATGTGTATAAATGTGTATAAATGTGTATAAATGTGTATAAATGTGTATAAATGTGTATAAATGTGTATAAATGTATAAATGTGTATAAATGTGTATAAATGTGTATAAATGTGTATAAATGTGTATAAATGTGTATAAATGTGTATAAATGTGGTGGATTCTTTACAACTCAAGCGTTGTCTATACACGTGCTACTACTTCTAGTCGACTGGATTGATTGTTGTGTGTGTGGATTAGCTGTCCTTGTTACCAGTGTCCCTCGTCATGAGACACACACACTTGGAGTTCTGGGGTACATCTAGTTTACGTCTCCAAGTCGATAACGAGAAGTGGACATTGTTAGTGCAGCTGACCAGTGTAGGCGTTATACTTGCTACCTTGGCATCAGCAAACCGGAAGTTTAAGATGGAGCTCCGTAATACATTGTATATCACATTACATTTCCTGCTGCAGTTTTTAACCTGCGTCTACCCAGTTCAGGCTATTTTTTTTTTTTTCAAATCCTGTTTTTTGCGAATTCTAACTCATGATCACGGGCAAGGATGCTAGTCACTGCGCCATCACGGTTTTAAAAAAAGGCCCTGTCTTTAGTGTTTTAGTCAGGTCATATCAGGTCACATATGCCTGGGCTACTGTATGACAGTTGACAGTACTACCGACATCACACATTGTGCCAACGGCTTCGAGCGAAGGAACACCGTTCTGAGGGTACAGGTCTCATCCTTGTGCAACGATATGCAACCTAAAGACTAAATGTCGTGGCCGGGCGGATCATGCCCTAAGTCTTGGACGGTGAATGGGTCTAGAATTAAAGCTTAGACAGACGGACACTTAGAGCAATGCTTTGGTGAGCCGAAAGCTTCCTGCAAGCCTGTTGTGTACCAGATATATTGGTGTTACCTTTCTTCTGGACTAAACTAGGCAGGCCTTTGGTTGTGGCCCTGGCCAGATCAAGTGCAGATGGCTACAATTTGATCTAGGCCACATGGTCAACGTGTGGTCTCTGCAGAGCAGCCCATAGGAGTGTTATGTCTTTTAACGTGGCCGAAATATTTCACTTGCTATGTTTTTGTTTCTTGAGTGTTTGGTGATTGAGAGATGCATTACAGTTGGGCATCTCCAACGCTGGCCATGTTCACGTCTGTGTGCATTCTTGATTAATGTATAGTCACATCATGTTGAGTCTGTTCACACGTAGCCTATACCGATACAAGACAATTATAGGTGTGTGCTTTAAACAATTGTATGACAACTAAACATTATTGATTTTCGACAATGAGCAGATCTGTTACATTCGGTAGATTCGGTTGTTGCACACAGTGAACAATTTTTTTAGAAAGATATTTCGTTGTATTGTTACATACGCACACGCTCTCTTTCCTTGTAAAGCTATAGTGAGCGTTTTTCCTTTTGGCCCTTTCTAGCAGTGGTGATGCCGTGTTAGCAAGGGAGCTTGTTTTGAGTCTTCACCATTCAGTCTTGTAGTAGGCCGACGTAGCTGACGTGACTGCCCTTGCAGTTTGTAGAGTTCAGGGTAGAATGGCTCCCAGTGTTCATGGCCACAATGATCAGTAATAGAATGTAGGCAATGGGTCTCGCAACCACAATGGTTAGTTTCAGCTTAAACGTCTTAATTCTACTTATTTTAGAATCTCATGATGTGATACTATATCACTAAAACATACTGTTTATGATTCGATAGGCAGGTTTGCGTTTAGTTGTTTGTCGTTTCTTTCTGAACCACCGACGAACATGTCACTGTTAAAATTTAACACAAGGCATGCTTCTTCAAAATCACATGCAGCTGATTTTGAACGTTATATGTGAATCACGATGGCTACCACTTGATCTCAGACGTCAGCCAATTTCGTTGCAAAAGCAGCAGTAAGATAAAGAATATCTTCATGGGATTTATCGCAATCCAAATAGGGAAACAAGATCTTCGGAGCTACATTAAGCTAATCCTTTTACGCGAAATCGAATCACAGACAATTAGTAGAGACGTGAGAAATATATATATATATATGCGCGGGGGATGTGGTTTTATGGAAAAATGATGCAAACACCGATGGCGGATAGAAACATTAATATGGATATTTTTAGATAAAATAACTTTATTTTGCAATTCTTTTTTTTTTTAATTTTGTATATCCCTTAAAGGGCGTTGCAGTCAACACCAGCATTTTTCAACTACTATTGATATACCGGTCTCTGTGGCTAAGGGCTTGCGAACGCGGTTTGTAAGCCCGTATACCCTGGTTCGAAACACGGCGGTGCTGGTTTTTTCTAAAAAGGTATAGGGGCCGGTCGTTCAGAAAGCAATGGCAAACTACTGAACGTAACACATGCCTAGTACAGCAACAGCAGCTGAAAATTCTGGTGTTGACTGCAACGTCCCGTAAAGGATATGCAACAAATTTTTTTTCTTTTTTTAATTGATATACTAGGCACGCTTTACGTACAGTAGCTTGACATTGCTTTGTGAACGACCGACTCGCAAGGAGCCGGATGCAAGGATAAACGCAAGGATGCGTTTTATCGCCTGTGGTCTTCTTAACGAATGCCGGTGTATTAAAGTAAACTGAGGTAACACATGTTAAATCTATGGCGAAGGGGTGGGGGTGGGTGGGTGGGGGGTGGGGAGGAGAGGTGGAATCGTTGCCGTTAAACAGCTCAAACAGCGGTGATTTTCTCGTCTGTGTCGGCTACCCCCGCACCCCTTCCCCCCCCCCCCCCCCCCAACCGAAAGCTATACATTTGTCATTCAAACTGGTTGCCTTGCATTTTCTTTCATGAAGCATGTATTCAGTTTTAAGGCAAACATCAGCGAATGTCGCACATCCAATTGTGTACTATCGATGGACATTGGTATCATGGTTTTCTTCGCGCCATTAATATATTTCTAACATACAATTTGATATGTTTTTTATTTTTTTTCCACACACAACCAGAATGGTTGGTTTCAGCTTGAAAGTCCTGCTGATGATTACAACTCCCGTTGTTTTACATTCTTTACATTTTGTGGCACATGCACACGTGCCAGCCAAAAATATCTAATCCGGTCTAATCAAGAAAAGGCTATAGTTATACTGATAATACACGAGATATATTTCCCTGTAAGAAGACCAAAAATGTGTTGAGATATTATCTGCCATTTGAGATAACCGTTTATAAAATTAATACATTGCAATAACTTAAATTTATACGATAGCTACTAAACTGTCTGGTTCTGTTTTCGTTCGAAATCATCCTATGATGTATTCAATTTAACTGTTTTCTTACATAGTCTTAATTTATATACTCCAATAAAGTAATTCCGTTGTCTCCCTTGTTGATTGAAACATCGTTATTATTTCCGTCCCTTGATAATATAATTTTCTATTAATCAGGATACTACGTTTTACACACACATAAAGACGTACAATGACACACACACATACAGACGTACACTCACACATACATACAGACGTACACTCACACACACACATGCATACAGACGTACATTCACACACTCATACATACAGACGTACACACACACACACATGCATACAGACGTACACTCACACACACATTCATACAGACGTACACTCACACACACATACAGACAGACGTACACTCACACAAACATACAGACAGTAGACTCACACAAACATACAGACGTAGACTCACACACACATACAGACGTACACTAACATACAAACATATAGACGTACACTCACACACATACAGACGTACACTCACACACACACACATACAGACGTAGACTCTCACACACACATAGCAGACGTACACTCACACACACACACATACAGACGTAGCAACAATACAGACGTACACTCACACACACATGCATGCAGACCTACACTTACACACACATACATACAGTACTACACTCACACACACATACATACAGACGTACACTCACACAACACGCAGACCTACACTCACACACACATACATACAGACGCACACTCACACACACATACATACAGACCTACACTCACACACATATACAGATGTACACTCACACACACACATACAGACAGACACACAAACACAAACATGCATACAGACGTACACTCACACACACAGACATACAGACGTAGACACACACACACATACAGACGTAGACTCACACACACAAACAGACGTACACTCACACACACATACATACAGACCTAAACTCACACACACATACATACAGACCTACACTCACACACGAATACAGACTTACACTCACACACACATACAGATCTACACTCACACACACAGACCTACACACACACACACATACAGACCTACACTCACACACACATACAGACGTACACACACACACATACAGACGTACACTCACACACACACATACAGACGTACACTCACACAACATACAGACGTAAACTCACACACACACATACATACATACCTATACTCACACACACATACATACAGACCTACACACACACATACACACACACATACATAAGACCTAGACTCACACAACACACAGACGTACACTCACACACATACATACATACAGACCTACACTCATACACACACATACAGACGTACAGTCACACACAAATACACACGTACACTCTCACACATACAGACGTACACTTACACACACAAACACACACAGACGTACACTCCCACACACTTACAGACGTGCACAAACAAAAAGACGTACACTCTCACACACACACATACAGACGTAAACACACATAAATACAGACGTACCCTCACACACATACAGACGTGCACACACTCACACACACATACAGACGTACTCTCACACACATATACAGACGTACACTCACACACATACATACGTACACTCACACACACATACAGACGTACAAACACATACAGACGTACACTTACACACACATACAGACGTACACTCACATACATACATACGCACACACACATACATACGTACACTCACACAGACATACAGACGCACACTCACACAGACATACAGACGTACACTCACACACACATACATCGTACACTCACACACACATGCAGACGTACACTCACACACACACACATACAGACATACACTCACACAGACATACAGACGTACACTCACACACACACATACAGACATACAATTACATACATACATACAGACGTACACTCACAAACACACATACAGATGTGCACACACACACATAAAGACGTACACACACATACATACAGACGTGCACTCACACACACACATATAGACTTACACTTACACACACATACAGACGTACACTCACATACACATACAGACATACACTCATAAACACATACAGACGTTCACTTACACACACACACACATACTAACGTAAACTCACAAACACACACATACAGACGTACACTCTCTCACACACACACACATACAGACGTACACACACATACAGACAAGCACACACTCATACAGACGTACACTCAAACACACATACAGACGTACACTAATATACATACATACGTACACTCACACACATACAGACTTACACTCACACACATACAGGCGTACAATCACACACATACAGACGTAAACTCACACACATACAGACATACACTCACAAACACATACAGACGAACACTCACACACATAAAGACGTACACTAACACAAATACAGACGTACACTATCACACACATACAGAAGTACATTCACACACACACACAGACGTACACTCAGATAGCATAAAGATGTACACTCACAAAGCACATACAGACATTCATTCACACACATATACAGAATTTCATTAACACACACATACAAACGTACATTCACACACACATACAGACGTGCACTCACACACATATACAGACGTGCACACATACACACATACAGACGTACACTCACACACACATACAGACGTACACACACATATACAGACTTACACTCACACACATACAGACGTACATTCGCACACACATACAGATGTACACTCACACACATTCAGACGTACACTCACACACAAATACAGACGTACATTCACACACACGCACACACACACACACATACACATACATACTTATATTAACACAATATACATATGTACATTTACACATACATTCATACGCACATTCAAGCACACATACAGACGTACACTCACACGCATATACAGACGTACACTCACACATACAGACATACACTCTCACACACACATACAGACGTACACTCACACAAATTCAGACGAACACACATACAGACATACACTCACAGACACATACAGACGTACACTCACACACATACAGACGTGCACACACACATACAGACGTACTTTCACACACATACAGACGGACACACACACACATACAGACGTACACACACATACAGATGTACACTCACACACAAGCAGACGTACATACGTCACACACGCACATAAGACGTACACTAACACACACAAATACAGACGTACACTCTCACACAGACACATACAGACGTACACTCTCACACAGACACATACAGACGTATACTCACACACACATACAGACGTATACTTTCACACACACATACAGACGTACACACACACATACAGACGTGCACACACTCATACAGACGTACACTCACACACCCATACAGACGTACACTCACACACATACAGATGTACACTCACACACATACAGACGTACACTCACACAAACAGACGTAAACTCACACACTTACAGACGTAAACTCACACACATACAGACGTACTCACACACACATACAGACGTGCTCTCACACACATACAGACGTACACTCACACACATACAGAAGTACACTCACACACATATAGACGTACAATTACACACACATGCAGACGTTCATTCACTCACACATACAGACGTACACTCACACTCATGCAGACGTACACTCACACACACACACACACATACAGACGTACATTAACACACACATACATACAGACGTACATTCACACACACATAAAGACGCACATTAACACACACATACAGATGTACATTCACACACACATACAGACGTAAATTCACACACATATACAGACTTACACTCACACACACACATACAGACATGCACTCACACACATATAGACGTACACTCACAAACACATACAGAAGTACACTCACATACACACTTTCAGACATACACTCACACACACATACATACGTGCAGTCACACACACATACAGACGTACACTCACACACACATACAGACGTACACTTACACACACAAATACAGACGTACGCTCACACACACATACAAACGTACACTCACACACACACATACAGACGAACACTCTCACACAACCTACAGACGTACACACACATACAGACGTGCACACACACATACAGACTTACACTCATACACACATACAAAAGTACACTCACACACATACAGACGTACACTCACACAGATACAGACGCACACTCAGACACATACAGGCGTACACTCACACACATACATACATAAACTCACACACATACAGACGTACACTCACAAACACATACAGACGAACACTCACACACATACAGACGTACACTCACACACATACAGACGTACACTATCACACACATACAGACGTACATTCACACACACATACAAAAGTACATTCACACAAAACATACAGACGTACACTCACACATATATACAGACGTGAAAACACACACACATACAGATGTACACTCACACACACATACAAACGTACACTCACACACATACAGACGTACACTCACACATATAGACGTACATTCACGCACACATACAGACGTACACTCACACACATACAGACGAACACAATCACACACACACATATAGACGTACATTCACACACACATACAGACGAACACTCACACACATACAGACGAACACAATCACACACACACATACAGACGTACATTCACACACACACATTCAGACGTACATTCACATACACATACAGACGTACATTAACACACACATGCATACGTACACTCACACACATACAGATGTACACTCACACACATACAGACGTAAAATAACACATATACAGACGTACACGCACACACACACATACAGACGTACACTCACACACATAGAGACGTACACTTAAACACATTCAGACGTACACTCACACACACATACAGACGTAAATTCACACACACATACAGACGTACACTTACTCACATACAAACGTACACAAATACACACAAAATTACAGACGTACATTCACACACACACACACACACACACACGTACAGACGTACATTCACACACACATACAGACGTACATTAACACACACATAAAGACGTGCATTCACTCACACATACAGACGTACATTCACACACACATACAGAAGTACACTCACACACATATATAGACATGCACCCACACACATACAGACGTACACTCACACATACATACAAACGTACACTCACACACACACACATACAGACGTACACTCACGCACACATACAGACACACACACACATACAGACGTACACTCACACACAAATGCAGACGTACACTCACACACGCACATACATACGTTCACACACACATAAGACGTACACTAACACACACAAATACAGACGTACACTCTCACACAGACACATACAGACGTGCAATCACACAGACACATACAGACGTATACTCACACACACATACAGACGTATACTTTCACACACACATACAGACGTACACACACACATACAGACGTGCACACACTCATACAGACGTACACTCACACACCCATACAGACGTACACTCACACACATACAGATGTACACTCACACACATACAGACGTACACTCACACAAACAGACGTAAACTCACACACTTACAGACGTAAACTCACACACATACAGACGTACTCACACACACATACAGACGTGCTCACACACACATACAGACGTACACTCACACACATACAGAAGTACACTCACACACATATAGACGTACAATCACACACACATGCAGACGTTCATTCTCTCACACATACAGACGTACACTCACACTCATGCAGACGTACACTCACAGACACACACACACACATACAGACGTACATTCACACACACATACATACAGACGTACATTCACACACACATAAAGACGCACATTAACACACACATACAGATGTACATTCACACACACATACAGACGTAAATTCACACACATATACAGACTTACACTCACACACACATACAGACATGCACTCAAACACATATAGACGTACACTCACAAACACATACAGACGTACACTCACATACACACTTTCAGACATACAGTCACACACACATACATACGTGCAGTCACACACACATACAGACGTACACTCACACACACATACAGACGTACACTTACACACACAAATACAGACGTACGCTCACACACACATACAAACGTACACTCACACACACACACACACACATACAGACGAACACTCTCACACAACCTACAGACGTACACACACATACAGACGTGCACACACACATACAGACTTACACTCATACACACATACAAAAGTACACTCACACACATACAGACGTACACTCACACAGATACAGACGCACACTCAGACACATACAGGCGTACACTCACACACATACATACATAAACTCACACACATACAGACGTACACTCACAAACACATACAGACGAACACTCACACACATACAGACGTACACTCACACACATACAGACGTACACTATCACACACATACAGACGTACATTCACACACACATACAAAAGTACATTCACACAAAACATACGGACGTACACTCACACATATATACAGACGTGAAATCACACACACATACAGATGTACACTCACACACACACATACAAACGTACACTCACACACATACAGACGTACACTCACACATATAGACGTACATTCACACACACATACAGACGTACACTCACACACATACAGACGAACACAATCACACACACACATATAGACGTACATTCACACACACATACAGACGAACACTCACACACATACAGACGAACACAATCACACACACACATACAGACGTACATTCACACACACACACATTCAGACGTACATTCACATACACATACAGACGTACATTAACACACACATGCATACGTACACTCACACACATACAGACGTACACTCACACACATACAGACGTAAAATAACACATATACAGACGTACACGCACACACACACATACAGACGTACACTCACACACATAGAGACGTACACTTAAACACATTCAGACGTACACTCACACACACATACAGACGTAAATTCACACACACATACAGACGTACACTTACTCACATACAAACGTACACAAATACACACAAAATTACAGACGTACATTCACACACACACACACACACACACACACACACACGTACAGACGTACATTCACACACACACATACAGACGTACATTAACACACACATAAAGACGTGCATTCACTCACACATACAGACGTACATTCACACACACATACAGAAGTACACTCACACATATATACAGACATGCACCCACACACATACAGACGTACACTCACACATACATACAAACGTACACTCACACACACACACATACAGACGTACACTCACACACATACAGACGTACACTCACACACATACAGACGTACACACACACATACAAACGTACACTCAAACGTACACACACATACAGACGTACTCTCACACACACATACAGACGTGCACTCACACACATACAGACGTACACTCACATACGTACATACGTACACTCATACACATACAGACGTACACACACACGCACATACAGACGTACACTCACACACACACATACATACGTACACTCACACACATACGTACACTGACACACACATACAGACATATACACACACATACAGACGTACACTCACACACACACATACAGACATGCACACACACATGCAGACGTTCACTCACACACACACACACATGCAGACGTACACTGACACACACACACATACAGACGTGCACTCACACACATATACAGACGTACACTCACACACACACATTCAGACGTACACTCACACAGACACACAGCTACAGACGTACACTCACACACATACAGACGTACACTCACACACACGTACAGACGTACACTCACACACACAAATACAAACATACACTCACACATACACACACATACCCACTATGACAGATGACTACACTTTGATCTAGCCTTCCTGATCAACACGCTGTTTCTGCAAAGCATCCCATAAGTGGCTCATCTACACACCCCCTTCCCCCCCCCCCCCCAAACCCATCCGAAATGTAATATACTTCACTTGACGTATTTGATAAGTTACTTGTATAGACTGAGTTAACTCCATTGCTTAAAGTCCATTTTTAATAATTTCAAGAAAGTGCGTACGATAGTCTGTGTGTTGATATATCGTGACATTTTAACGTTTAAGTCGGCCCGATAAATACCATTTTAATTGTGCTTTCCAATCTTCTTATATATAAAAGGCAATGTGTGTGTGTGTATGTCCTTTATGCGTTCGCGAACGGTCCATCCGATTGAGATGAAATTTTCTACACGTCTTCCTCTTGTTCTCGCGCTGCCAACTGTCATATTTTTTTAGTGTGAAATCGGCTGCTTACTTAATATTTATACAGATTTATAAAGCGCCACTGCCAACAGCCCAAACCCAAAGCAGACGTAACTACAGTCCCTAAACTCAAGGTATTCATCCAGCTAATCTTTCGAGGGGATGTAGTAATGCAACGTCTACTAGACCGGCTTACTACAGCTGTAGGCCGAACATTCTGTGCTGCAACTCCAGTCATTAGATTTAAAACCGTACCGATTCCTACACCAGCAGTCAAAGAGCCTGCTCCTCTGTACGCCACAAACAATTGTATTTACCAGTTCACATGTAGATGCCAGGCCGTTTAAATTGGTAGACCAGAGAGACAGCTTAACAAACGGATGTTAGAACACATACCTCAATGGGTCAACAAGATACAACACACAGGAGATGCTAGCCTCGTGGGGCCGACACACCGGAAGCTCCCGGCGTCTTCAATCGGTAGGCACATCGTAGACAGTGGCCATGTGGTGCCTTTCGCGTGTTGTTTAACACACAAAATACTCGCTTGTGAAAATTTGCAGAAGCAATTATGATCTATCAACGCAAGCCAGAATTGTGTAAACAGAAAGACATGTTAGTCAGCTTAAAATTACCGTGGTAGATAATTGACATTACTGTGCGAATATGTGTATATTTCAGTTTGAAGGATTTATCTAGTTAATTCACGTAAGTTGTGTGATTTTTTTTTTTTCAAGCGCCACAAATCTCTCACACGTTATAGGAATGTTAGACAGATCTGCTGTCCCAATCTTGTTATTTCAAGCGCCACAAAACTATCACACGTTATAGAAATGTTAGACAGATCTGCTGTTCCAATCTTGTTATTTCATACGCCACAAATCTCTCACACGTTATAGGAATGTTAGACAGATCTGCTGTTCCAATCTTGTTATTTCAAGCGCCACAAATCTCTCACACGTTATAGGAATGTTAGACAGATCTGCTGTCCAAATCTTGTTATTTCAAGCGCCACAAATCTCTCACACGTTATAGGAATGTTAGACAGATCTGCTGTCCCAATCTTGTTATTTCAAGCGCCACAAATCTCTCACACGTTATAGGAATGTTAGACAGATCTGCTGTCCAAATCTTGTTATTTCAAGCGCCACAAATCTCTCACACGTTATAGGAATGTTAGACAGATCTGCTGTCCCAATCTTGTTATTTCAAGCGCCACAAATCTCTCACACGTTATAGGAATGTTAGACAGATCTGCTGTCCCAATCTTGTTATTTCAAGCTCCACAAATCTCTCACACGTTATAGGAATGTTAGACAGATCTGCTGTCCCAATCTTGTTATTTCAAGCGCCACACATCTCTCACACGTTATAGGAATGTTAGACAGATCTGCTGTCCCAATCTTGTTATTTCAAGCGCCACAAATCTCTCACACGTTATAGGAATGTTAGACAGATCTGCTGTCCCAATCTTGTTATTTCAAGCGCCACAAATCTCTCACACGTTATAGGAATGTTAGACAGATCTGCTGTCCCAATCTTGTTATTTCAAGCGCCACAAATCTCTCACACGTTATAGGAATGTTAGACAGATCTGCTGTCCCAATCTTGTTATTTCAAGCTCCACACATCTCTCACACGTTATAGGAATGTTAGACAGATCTGCTGTCCCAATCTTGTTATTTCAAGCGCCACAAATCTCTCACACGTTATAGGAATGTTAGACAGATCTGCTGTCCCAATCTTGTTATTTCAAGCGCCACAAATCTCTCACACGTTATAGGAATGTTAGACAGATCTGCTGTCCCAATCTTGTTATTTCAAGCTCCACAAATCTCTCACACGTTATAGGAATGTTAGACAGATCTGCTGTCCCAATCTTGTTATTTCAAGCGCCACAAATCTCTCACACGTTATAGGAATGTTAGACAGATCTGCTGTCCCAATCTTGTTATTTCAAGCGCCACAAATCTCTCACACGTTATAGGAATGTTAGACAGATCTGCTGTCCCAATCTTGTTATTTCAAGCGCCACAAATCTCTCACACGTTATAGGAATGTTAGACAGATCTGCTGTCCCAATCTTGTTATTTCAAGCTCCACAAATCTCTCACACGTTATAGGAATGTTAGACAGATCTGCTGTCCCAATCTTGTTATTTCAAGCGCCACAAATCTCTCACACGTTATAGGAATGTTAGACAGATCTGCTGTCCAAATCTTGTTATTTCAAGCGCCACAAATCTCTCACACGTTATAGGAATGTTAGACAGATCTGCTGTCCCAATCTTGTTATTTCAAGCGCCACAAATCTCTCACACGTTATAGGAATGTTAGACAGATCTGCTGTCCCAATCTTGTTATTTCAAGCTCCACAAATCTCTCACACGTTATAGGAATGTTAGACAGATCTGCTGTCCCAATCTTGTTATTTCAAGCGCCACAAATCTCTCACACGTTATAGGAATGTTAGACAGATCTGCTGTCCAAATCTTGTTATTTCAAGCTCCACAAATCTCTCACACGTTATAGGAATGTTAGACAGATCTGCTGTCCCAATCTTGTTATTTCAAGCGCCACAAATCTCTCACACGTTATAGGAATGTTAGACAGATCTGCTGTCCCAATCTTGTTATTTCAAGCTCCACAAATCTCTCACACGTTATAGGAATGTTAGACAGATCTGCTGTCCCAATCTTGTTATTTCAAGCGCCACAAATCTCTCACACGTTATAGGAATGTTAGACAGATCTGCTGTCCCAATCTTGTTATTTCAAGATGTGCTGGTGTTTTAAACTCAAGTGTAGTCCATACACGTGCTACTACTTCTAGTGCACTGGGTGATATGTGCGTATGTATTAGCTTTCCGCATTACCAGTGACTCTCGACATTAGGTGAACCCACTCTAAAACCTGACGAACTTATAATGTACGCCCACAAGTCCAGAACTTGTCGATATGTCTGTCCAACTGACCGGTGTAGGCGTTGACCCCGCTACTTCGGTATCACTAAACCGGAAGATTAAGGTCGAGTTATCTTGTGCATTCGCCCGTGCTGATCTCCGTAGTGCATGTTAATTCACAGGAAGTTTCCTGCTGCAGGTTTTAGGCGGCTTCTACCTAGCTAAGGCCATATTTTCAAATCCTTTTCCAGGCGAATTCGAACTTATGACCACTGGCAAGGATTATAGTCACTGCGCCATCACGGCTCAAACAAGAACATGTTTTCTGTAACTAGATGCGTGAGTGTTTTAGTCAGTTCTTAGTCAGATATGACTAAGCTACCGTATTAAAGTAGACGGTATCATCTGCTTTTGTCATGCCAAATGTTGGGCGGCGCTCACAAAACCCGACACGCCACATTGTGCCAACGGCTTCGTGCGAAAGAGAACTGTTGGAAGGGTTTATGCATTATTCTAGTGCGAGGGATTGCAACATACCGACCAAACGTCATAACAGTGCGGATCATGCCCTAAGCCTTGTACGGCAACTGGTCTAGGATCAAATCTTCGACAAACAGACAGTTAAACCAATGCTTTTCTGATCCGAAAGCTTATGTAGCTTGACTTGTTCAGATGTATGTGTGTTACCATTACTACGGAGTAACTAGGCATGCCTCTGGTTATGGTCCTGGCCAGATCAAATGCAGATGACAATAATTTGATGTAGATTGTATGGTCAACGCGTGATCTCTACAATGCAGCCTACACGAGAGTTACATCATTTAACGTGGTAGAAATAGTTTCTTTGCCTCGTTTTTGTTTCTGTGGTGTTGGTGATTGAGAGAGCCATTGCAGTCGGGTATTTCCAACACCGGCCAAGTTCACGTCATTTTGTACACTATCCTGACTGGTTGAAGATTATGGTCACATACATTCTAACGAGCCTTATGTCTTAGGGATTGCAATAAATATGGACCGAAATAATTCAGGAGGTATGTCTCCAGTATCATATATTGTGTTCAACAGTCTGTCATGCTGTAGTGAGTTGAGGGGAAACCAGTGCCAGGTCAATAGTACTGGCTACATTTCCTACTCGGTCTGTAATTCTGGTGACACAGTCACTGGTGATGCAGACACGGTTGATGGTTTCAAGTCCATCCTACAGCTCCTCCCATTTGTTTGTTGGGAGACTTGTTTCCCCATAATCTGCCTTTCGTATTAATTTTCCACAGTACATAGCATATTCCCCGTAACCCAACATTTTACTGAGAAACGTAGACACGTGAATAAGAAGAAATCATGATATCAAGGGACATAAATAGAATCGCTATTTTAATCAACAGAGGAAGCAATAACATTAATTTATTGCAGCGTATACATGAAGGTTGTGTAATGAAAATAGTTAGTTTGAAGATAACATATTATCATTTCTAAATAAACATACAACCCTTAATGTGAATAGATGCTAATAAAAAAATAAGTTATAATACTGTCTTCGATTTGTAGTATGTGACCTCACATGGTAGATAATGAATCAAGCGAAATGCAGTCTATCTACAGGAGAATATATCTAGTGTAAAATCCTTCAGTCTTTAGGACTTTGTGATTTAAGAATGCTTTTGTTTTTGTTTTGTTTTTTGGCTGGCACATGTGCATGTGCCACAAAATGATGTAACATTTGGTTGTAGAGATGTTTTTTAAATTTCTTTTTTTTTTTTTTTTTAATTTTTTGCGTGATACTCAGGCAGTTTAGAATGGCCGATGATGTTTGCCTAAACGCTGCAGAACTCTTTCTTCCTAGTAATATTGTTAACAACGTGGGTCGTTCAGAAAAAAAAAAGAAAACTATTAAACGAAACGTACCTAGTAAATCACAAACTGTATGATTTTAGTCATACATTTCATACATTTTCTTTTTTTTTAAAATTTTTAATTTTCTGTTCGTTGTTTTCATGTTTTCATCCTTCTATTTCTGTTTATTCAGTTAATATGCCTTAATGTAGTCACTAGGGTGCCTTCCATTTGTTTGTATGCTGTGTCTGGTGTATGCATTTGCTTACTGATTGATGAAGGTCTAGTCGCCTTATGCTCACTGTAATTGTGTTCTGTATAACTTTGTGTTATTGTATATTGTAAGTCGCCGGTCTCTCTGGTCGAGGGGTTACAACACTTTCTCCGTAATCCCGTTCATCACGCAGAGTCTCGTAGCGGGCGAGAGCTGGGAGCGGTTCTACCCCCGCTGGTGACTTGCGGGATAACTGACGCGGCCCCTCAGAAAGCAATGACAAACTACTGAGCGTAATCTTGCCAAGAGATCAACACACAGCTGAAAGATGCTGCTGTTCACAGCGATGTCCTGTATAGGATATCCGAATAAAAAAGAAAATTTATAAAATATTGTAAGTCAGTTAATAAAGGGATTCACACAGAATAGCCACTTCTTGAGTAATGGAAAGATGACAAATTGTAATGAGAATAGTGAGATTGAAGGCGTTTTGAGTGAGAGAAAAAATGTGAATTAAGTTGTAATGGAGTTGTCTTCTGTCAGCCGTTACACTGACACCAATGTCACACCCGCTGTCCATTCTTCACACCCTCGGCCAATGTAACTGTAACTCTGTGTAATGGAGTTGTCTTCTGTCTGCCGTTACACT
>JACEFZ010015240.1:400000-484523 GCA_014155875.1 Cepaea nemoralis
TAACCTCCTTGACGACAGTGCAACCAACAGTTGTGTGAGTGTGAAGGTATCTTCATAAAAAGTGAAAGATCAAAATCGATTTTTTTGTTATTTTTTATGTTTTCTGTATAAGTTAACGATAAACTGACACACACACATTTATATCGCCCCTTAGAATTGGTCTACAGACTTAAATAAGGTACCGTTGGATTTGTTTTTCAAGAGCTATCCAACTATGCATGTTATATAATTAAAAAGACATTTAGAAAAAAGTTACCTAAGTGGCTACAGTAGGTACCGTAATTGCAGTCCACGAGCTATGCATTCAAAAGTCGCTTAAAAGTCGACAGGATCGACTTCATTGCATAGGGTTTTATCCCATATGACTCTGTCTTTTTCCGCAGCGCTGAAAGCGTCGCACAAAGCACGAAATCCGTAGCTCTAGCGACGACCAAAGGAGTCCCCGAAAAAACAAAATTCACTTGTGAACCGAAGGACGCAGCGAGGGATCGACTCACAAACTTCGGAACCCGAGTTAAACGGCTCTACTTCGCCACGGAGACTTCGATGTGCATTCATTACAGTCCACAGACTATACATTCATTGTAGTCCACGTGCTACGCAATGATGGCAACTAGTGTGTTTTTACGTTACTCATTGTAATCAAAGTCCACTTGTGTGGATCAGACAAAAATGTGAATTCAATTTCGTCAAGTTAAGTGATTTGGTTAAGCAAATAGTTTAAACGTATTTTTCGAATAGAAGAAGGGCTTTTCTTGTAAAACATCATCTATGACCACAATTCATTTATTGGTTAAGACAAGGAATTTCGAATCATTTCACATTTCTTTGTCAGTTTGGCAATGGCTGTATAACTTCCAGGAAATGAAGTAAGCAAAATTTTGAAAACATGTTCAAATATTCAATACTTGTGTCAGGATCTCCAATAAGGCTTTAGAAAGGTGATAAGAGTTAACACAAGTCTAGTAGGGAGACACCAGACAGGAGAGACACCAGCACTATAAATAGCCTCACAAGGAGATACATTTGTGTCAGACAAGAGGCCAATACGTACAAGTGAGTGAGGGCTTCCCCCAAGCCATTGGGAAGCTTGGCCTTACGAGTAACCTGAAGTGCCCGGTTAGTCTAGCTCACAAGCCAGCGTGCTTGGGGCTCCATGCACGCAAGACTAGCTACTGCACGGAGGGGACAGCGTCCGTGCTTGTCCACGCAATGTGTAGCGTGTGAACAGACCCGACTGGAGACGGTAGAGAGTAGACGTGTTCTTGACAAATGCTATAGTTTCTAGGCAATAGCCAAATATTAGGCTGTAAATTTAGATTGTGAATACTAGCATCATTTCTCACCACTTCATTGCATTCATGTTGTATAATGATGATGAAGCATAACGCTCGCAGAGCCATTGAATTGTCAGCTCTAAATAAATTGCATTCCTTTTGCAAATGTCACGAGTTGTTATTTCGTGCAGTGCAAAAGTAGGGGAGTCCTGAGAACTCTGTAGCGAACAAGTCGCTGACAGGCAGGACCCCAACTGGTGTCAGAAACCACTGAACCAACGCCAGCAGAGCAGTCATAGCAGGCAATTGGTGTTATAGTCAACCAACAGTCAACGCCAGCAGGCAAGTGGTGTTATAAACCACTGAACCAACGCCAGCTATCGATTGGTATCAGAAAGTTCTGAACCAGCATCAGTCCATTGCACGATTCAACATCATTGCTGTGGTAAATATTTCAAAGTAATGTAAATTCGTTTCCATACATGGCAGAAATAATTTTCTTTTGTGAATTATACGGTCATACCATTTGTGGAGCGTGAACCACAATAAAGCCAAATTAAATCGGTAAAGTGTGAAATTCTACGAAAATTAATTTGAAATTGTGTTATTATATAAAAATCAATGAAAATGTATACAATCATCAGTGAATATTACCAACTTAACCATCGTGTACATTTCATTTTGTGTGATACAGCCATCAATGTCACCATTCTACGGAGTCAGTAAATAGATTAGCGACTGAACTTAAGCCTAGAACGAAGTTACACCATAGTCAGAAAGTGAAGACAAGACGACATCGACTGTCATACGACGAATCATCTCACATATCATCTAACATATCACTCAATACGATCATATCATTCGTTCATTAACACCATTTATCATTATCTATCACATTTTTTCATTCATCAATCGCATGAAATATAAGTTTGTATTTACAACATAAGCGTGTGTCTAATTTTTGATGCTCTACTAAACAGAAGCATCCATTGTTATATCAAGTCAATCATTTTGTCAGTGTGGAAGACAGCGGTGGAACATCCCAAGAACCGTATTTTCCAAAGAATAAGATGAGTATATTTTCAGAATATTTTGGTATGCTCTAAATTAATCATGCATCTTCTTTTTCACTAAAGATGTATATTTACTAACACATTATTACAAACTATTGTGTGAATATTATTGTAATACCATATTGAACTAACATTACGCCACAAAATGGCGTCACTAGGTGAGTGCATCCAAGCAGGTAAAGAAATGGGACACACTGGAGAGAAATTAGAAAAGTGGGCGGATCAAAAGTATAAAGAAGAAATAGCTCGAATGGAAAAGAAGGCTGCTTTAGAGAGAGACGAAAGAGCATTAGAAAGGCAGCATCAAAAAGAAATGAAAGAGGTCGAGGAAGCTACCAAACAGAAACAATTAGACTTAGATCATGCCAACAAACAAACAGAAGAAGTTACCAAACAGAAACAATTAGAGTTAGATCAAGTTATCAAACAGAAACAGTTAGACTTAGATCATGCCACCAAAGAAAAGCAGATACAAGTAGATTCAGAGACTAAACTAAAAATGAAGGAAATGGAGGTAGATTCTAACATACAAATAGCCTCTAGCAAACAAAAGAGCCAAGAAGAACAGAACAAATGTAGTAAGTACAAAGGCCTTATCAAACCATACAGTGTAGGAGATTCAATTAGCGCATGGACTGAGAACATAGAATTCCAACTAAAGACGCAGAAAATACCTTTGGATGACTGGGCAATGATCTACATGAGGAACCTCAGTGGGGAGCCGTTAAAAGTAATAGAATCTATACCTACAGAGCTAAGGAACAATTATCAGTACATACACGATAGGATAATGCAACACTTTCTTTTAGACGCTACTGGGTACCAAATTCAATTCTCCCAAATTAAGCCAACAGCAACTGAAACCTTTTTAGACTACATCTCCAACGTGCAGAGCACATTTAAAAAGTGGACTAGAGCTGCGAAAGGGGGTAACAACTATGAAAAATTAGAAGATCTTATGGTAATGGACATGGTGATATCTACCGTTCCTACCCCTTTTGCGAAGTTTTTACAACAGTCAGATATTGAGTCCATTCAGCAATTAGAGAAACGGGGGTCAGCATATTTTTCATCTAATCGGGACATATTTAAATCTACTTCACATGATACAGAAATTACTGCTTTTGCAAACAAAGTTCCTGATAGATCTTACAACCAGAAAGATTACCGTAAGAAGGACAAACCATATCAGAAACCACCTCGATGTAGCTATTGTAGTCTTTTTCATCCGACTTACTCGATGTGTGATAAGAACCCCGCATATCCGTCACACTTAGAAGCAGTGTTAAAGAAGCAAGAAAGCAGAAGATCATCATTTAAACGTGCTGTTAAATGTTACTTTTGTTCCAGTTATGGCCACTATAGCAATAAATGTATTGGTAGACAACGAATGAAGGCAAATAATGCAGCACTCATCGATACATCATCAGACGATGAGAGTGACATTGATCCTGAACTTGTGAATGTGTTACCAACGAGTGAATGTGAGAGTGTAGCATTAGTAACAGACATTTTAGACTTTAAGAAATGTAATGTATGCCACCAATTTCATGATGATGGTAAATTGAAATGTGGGCACGTAATACCATGTTCAAATGAAGATGCTAACGCAGCAAGTGCCTCCAGAGGTAAACTTAAGTTCTACGATGCACTGGTCAATGATCAACCATGCCAATGTTTAATTGATAGCGAGAGCACTCTACTGGGTTTCAGGAGAGAACTTGCTAGACCAGAAGATTATACGGGTGAATTTATCAAATGCCGTACTTTTTCTGGAACCATTGAGAAATATCCACTGGCAAAAGAGCATATCAATACCCCGTTCCTTACCGGCACATTTACTTGCGCAATCCTGCAAGATCCATGCACGGATCTCATTTTAGGATGCCTAGATTCATTGAAAGAATGTACAGACGACGACATAAGAGCCTTGGAAACATACACATATGGCCAACGCTGTAACAAGGTCAGATACAGAAACATACTATACTGACTTACATAATTAAATGCTACAGCTATTAACATCAAGTGGTGCAGATACCAACACTACTCGACAGAAATTTATCGAGGCACAAAGCACCGACCAAACAATTAAACCTTATTTTAAATTGTTGGGTGAGCGAGTGAAAGTGACTAAGAATGCATCTTGGTACTTTAGAAAATTTAACGGAATTCTCATGCGTTATTGCACACATAATAACCATGAAATTCAGCAGACGGTGTTACCTGTAACATACCGACAACATGTGCTAAAAATCGCACATGAGTCACCGTTTGCTGGACATTTGGCCTATGATAAAACGCGAGCCAGAGTTCTGTCACAATTTTACTGGCCGAAATTCTGTGCGGACATAAAATTGTTTTGTCGATCTTGTACTATTTGTCAACATCTTTTACGAAAGGGAAAGCATGCGAGGGCCGAAGTTCAACGGTCAGTATTAGCATCTAGACCACATGAGAGTATAGCGGTCGATATTGCTAGACCCCTAATGCAGGTGTCGAGCAAGGAAAACCACTACGATGCAAATAATGGTGCTAAAACTATTCACCTTGAACCAAACCAGAAGGTTTTGCTTCTACTACCTGATAAACGTAATTTGTTACTAACATCTTGGCAAGGGCCTTTCAACGTTGAACGTAAAATATCAGATGTGGATTATGAAATATCAATAAAAGGACACTTAAATATATTTCATATCAACATGCTGAAACCATACTTTTCACGACAAGAACAACAGACAGACGAACAAATTGCACCAACACCAAGTAATGAGACGACAGACGTACACAACACAACTTCACTAGGTAGGGCGACACACGTCAGCGACAACGCAAACACACTTAGCCAGGTAACAGCACACACAGCTAGCACCACAACAGTATTGAACGAGACAGACGAAGACGAGATGGAATTACCAGTCCCTACTGTAGACACGACTGCGACCATTGACAGCATAAAGATAGAAACGAAACTGACAGACGACCAACGACGACAGATAATAGAGCTAGTGACAGAATACAGAGACATTTTCCCCGACATCCCAGGAAAGACAGATAGAATAGAACATTCTATCATTCTGACTGACAACACACCAATCAAGTGTCGACCTTATTCTATCCCTCTAAACTATAGATCGAACCTCTACAAAGAAATACTATCTCTTGAGTCGAGCGGAATTATTCAGAAATCTCAGTCAGAGTATTCTATCCCTATTGTCCTTGTCGCCAAAAAGGACTCTACTATTCGACTCTGCGTCGATTATCGGCGTTTAAACAAAATAACCAAAATTGACGCTGAACCAATTCCATCATGCGAGGATTTGATCTTGGACATGTCTACATCTCGCATATTTAGCAAGATTGACCACACGAAAGGTTATTGGCAAGTCCCGATGGAAGTAAATTCGATTCATCTAACAGCTTTCTCCTCTCTTTTAGGTCTATATGAGTGGCGCTTTCTTCCTTTTGGCCTTCGTAACTTTCGTCCGTCTAACTAGGGATCTTCTCCATGGGATGACTAATATTGCTACATATATAGACGACATATGCATCCATACGGAAGACTGGACAACACACCTACTGAAACTGCAACAAGTCTTCGACAGGTTGCGAGTATTTGGGCTCACAGCGAAGCCGACCAAAGTAGAGTTGGGCATGGAACAATTTGACTTCCTGGGTCATACCATCTGCAGGGGCCAATTAAGAACTGATGACAGAATCGTCACCAAGATTCTGAATTTGACAATGCCAACGACCAAGAAACAGGTCCGAAGTTTACTGGGTCTGGTAAACTACTATAGTAAATTTATTCCAAATCTGGCGGAAATCACCAGTGTTTTTTCTAACATCTTAAAAGCTCCGGCTAAATTATCTGTACAAGATGCAAGATTAATTAGCGCGTTATCAAAACTGAAATATCTTTTCAGCGTTCCACCTATCCTTCGTATGCCTAATCCAAAACTTACCTATTTCTTACGCACAGATTCGAGTGCCATCTCCATATCTGGGATACTAATACAGTTCTACGAAGGGAAGTTCCACCCAGTAATGTACGTAAGTCGCAAGATTAGCCCTGCTGAATCAAGATACTCAGCATCAGAATTGGAGGGCCTCAGTTTGATCTATTGTGTTAAGAAATTTCATATATTTTTGGCAGGAGCACAGTTTGTGATCGAATCCGATAACTCTCCGTTGTCTGTGATGCAGTCTGGACTTCCCAGCAATAACAGAATTTACAGGCGGGCTTTGATTCTCCAAAATTACACATTTACCATCCAGCACTTAAAGGGAAGATTGAACAGACATTTTTAGTCGACCATTATCCATTGAAATACCTGATTTGCAGGAAGGGATCGACCACAGATCACCAGAAACAGTGACACTGTAATATTAGGTAACTCAGTGCCGTATGTGGTGATTAATATACACTGTAAGTGCGTTATCATCGTCAAACATGTGAACAGTGTGAAAGTAACAGTGCTATGAGAAGTGTAACGAACAGACGCAGAAGTAACATGCGCTGACACACACATAAGCTAGAGGAACATTGAAGTGTTAGCTATGAACCTACATAAGTTAGTAGGGAACTATATTTGTACACTATCCATGAAGGAGAGCATAGAAGACTTTGTTATATTAGGCTACAAAGAGTATTGCTCCATCTTCACAACGCAAAGGAGGACTTCGATATAGTGTAATTAGATATAGAAATGTAACTGTGGTAGATGTATATTATTATCTTATTAACAATACACATAACTTCATTTTTCTATTAATAATTGAATTGCAAATTGTTCAAATGCATATATAACTTTATTTATGTCATGTGGTAGTTAGAAATCACCATCATTTAGTTAATAAACCATTTAAGATAACACCAATTATAGAAATACAATTGTTAGATATTAGATTAGTTTATCACCGTATAATTATAATCATTTATAAATTCATTTATCTAAAATATCATTTCTAAACTAACCCAACCATTTAGGAATTAACATCATCTTTTTTACAAATAACACTTTAAAGTAGTTAACCCAATTCTCTTAAATGAAATTAATTAGTAGATTATTTCCCTTGAGGATAATTTAGGTCAGCACACCAAACCATATAAGTTACTATGACAGGATCGGTTACAAACCATCCTCATAACTGTGTATATTGTGTATAGACATGACACGTGCAAACAAAACGCACAGTCATTTGGCGTGATTACTGTTATAATTGAGCCAATCGTTTATTGTAAATATGTAATGTTCATGTATTTGATGCTATGAAACATATTTTAATGACGAGTGGATGTGTGAGCAAAAGAAGAGTATGAAAGTGAGTGAAAGATGTATGCAAGAAGAATAAATGCGAGGAGAGAATGTGAAAATTAGTAAACGTGGAAAGAAAGAGTGAGAGAGAAAGGTAGCGGCAAATTTTTTCACCGCTGGAAACGTCTTATTTTGACTTGTCAGTGTCATCTGTGTAACCCATGTGTTAGCAAGTTTTTATGTGTGTTACTGCCATACTTTAATAGATTAGATAGGGAATGTACTTTGAGCTTCAGAAAGCGGAGTTGAGGTCACAAATAAGAATAACAAACGTTTGTAACCACAATAAACCGATTTACGGCGCTCGAAGGAACACACACATTTAGTACACTAACGCATACACATGTTAGAGAGTTAAGTACACTGTAGTTTATTAGTAAACACGCAAACAAACAGGAAAACAAACACATAAAAGTTGCACACACTATTTGGTTCAAAGAACAACAACTTTAATTCAGGGGACACAATAACTTCTTAACAACCTTAATGTAACATTGAAAATAGCTTTTCACAAGCGGAAGCGAGAAGGTGAAAAGTAGAACTGTGTGTATATGAGTTGGAGGGGATAGTAATGGGAACATGAACATTTTATGCTCATGTGTTGCACTCATAACAGAGTCAACTTGTATTTGTGTTGTCATTTCGGGCAATTTGAGGACAGGTCGAGACAGAAGTCAATAGGTGAAAGTCAAAAGACATAGGGTCAAACGACGGAAGCCAGGACATAAGTCATAAGACAACGGTTCCGGTTCAAAACAATTCCCAAAGATATCTATAGAACCAACTATACTGATACATGGGCTACTTAATTAGCCGAGTGAAATGATAGAACAGTGTGAGTAAAGGAAGAAGAGAGTTGTTCTATCCCCAAACGAGAGATTATAACTTATTGGATATCTGACAACATTGGAGCAACCAATTTTTCTTTGTGACCAGACGTGTTACAAACATGAGTTAAAGGGAAGTAACACTTCACAGAGAGGAGGGGAGCCTGTCAGGATCTCCAATAAGGCTTTAGAGAGGTGATAAGAGTTAACACAAGTCTAGTAGGGAGACACCAGACAGGAGAGACACCAGCACTATAAATAGCCTCACAAGGAGACACATTTGTGTCAGACAAGAGGCCAATACGTACAAGTGGGCGAGGGCTTCCCCCAAGCCATTGGGAAGCTTGGCCTTACGAGTAACCGTGAAGTGCCCGGTTACTCTAGCTCACAAGCCAGCGTGCTTGGGACTCCATGCACGCAAGACTAGCTACTGCACGGAGGGGACAGTGTCCTTGCTTGTCCACGCAATGTATAGCGTGTGAAAAGACCCGACTGGAGACGGTAGAGAGTAGACGTGTTCTTGACAAATGCTATAGTTTCTAGGCAATAGGCAAATATTAGGCTGTAAATTTAGATTGTGATTACTAGCATCATTTCTCACCACGTCATTGCATTCATGTTGTATAATGATGATGAAGCATAACGCTCGCAGTGCCATTGAATTGTCAGCTCTAAATAAATTGCATTCCTTTTGCAAATGTCACGAGTTGTTATTTCGTGCGGTGCAAAAGTAGGGGAGTCCTGAGAACTCTGTAGCGAACAAGTCGCTTATATGTTATAGGAGTAACTAACATGGATTATATCCCTTTCGAAGCTTAATATATATATATATATATATATATATATATATATATATATATATATATATATATATATATATATATATATATATATATATATATATTTATATATATTTATATATATATATATTTATATATATTTATATATATATTATAGTTGCTTCCCTTGTTAATTTCCAATGTGACAACGTGTTTTCAAGCTGTAGTTTTAACAGACGGAATGTCCATATATAAAATGTCTGGCTTACAAAGAATGACTAGAGGAGAAGCCATGCGAATTGTTGATCAAATTGTTGCTGGATAATTAGCGTTGGTATCTTCGGTGATTTTTGGGATGGGGAGCTATCATGTTTGGAAATGTCCAGCGCTATTTGTGTCGATTCTTAAAGAAATCAGTAATTGTAATCTGCCGGTCTCAATGGCCTAGGAGTTAACGTATTTCTCCGTAATCCGTATATTCTCGTGAGTAATGTAATCTGCGCGAGAATCGGTAGCGATTCTCGCCGCGTTGATAACTTACGGGGTATGTAAGCCAGTCGCTCAGAAAATAATGGAGAACTACTGAACGTAATCTTAATTAGTACATCAACAGCAGCTGGAAAATGCTGATGTTAACTGCGACGTCCTGTAAAGGATATGCAAAAAAAAAAAAAAGAAAGAAACATTGTAAACTTCTGTTAGATGTTTTTGTTTCTGTAACTTAGTACGATTAAAATATCATTGCTTTGCTCACACTGTGAAACGAGGAATGGAGCACACCATACAGATGCGTGATGAAACTCATACTGTAGCGTCTTATAATTTAGTGTTATTAAATAGCTTGACGGTATTAATATACTCTCCCTTGATCCTCAACTGTGTCAGTAAAATAGAAACGTATATTAACCAATGTTTACCCAATCTCCACACTATCTTCCCGTGTGGATATTCACTCCGACAACGTTTGCGAAGTTACACTGCCATTTCCATTATTAGTGGACGATATGATAACACTCGTAACGTTATGTTCACTCAATCTGTCTATTTTAAATATATATATATATAGATATAATTGTGCTTGCTTTCGTTATGTTCTGTCGTTTCCTCTTCATTTATCTATGTCTATACCCTCCCACACACATACAATCCACACACACACATATATACACACCTACATACGTATATATTACCTGCCTAAATCCCCTCCCTTCTAATCCTCTGTGTGTATATATGTGTGCGTGTGAGTGGATGTACGTGTGTGATGGATAGTGGCAGAAACATGATTACGCATTCAGTAACGATGGAACATGTGGCCATCGTCCCAGGTAATGCCAGATTTATGTATTTGTCGGAAGTCGCATTCATATATGAAACCCTCAACAGCATTCCTAATAACACCAGCAGTAGTATACTAGTCGTAGTGACCCCCCTCCCCTCTCCCAGTCTCTCTCTCTCTCTCTCTCTCTCTCTCTCTCTCTCTCTCTCTCTCTTGTTGTGTTTGTGGGTATATACGTGTGTCTAAGTGAGTGTACCTCCCTTATATCTGAAATCTTTCATTCAGTTAGGGTGAATGTCCGTGTGTCACTGAGAGTACCTTCCGTCCATATGGAAACATGCATTATGAGTGTGTGTGTGTGTGTGTGTGTGTGTGTGTCACTGAGTGTATCTTCTGTCTACATGAAAACATTTAGCGCGCATGAGTGTGTGTGTGTGTGTGTGTGTGTGTGTGTGTGTCAGAGTCTAGAATAGTGCAGGGATGCAGTGACATCGTTGCGCCCGCCAGGCGACTTAGTCCCCAGCAGGGATGCCGTAACTTCGTTACGCCGCCAGGCGAGTAGTAGTTACCTGCCTGCGAGGTTGCTGGCTGATGAGACGGCCAGCGGTCAGGCAAGGACGACGCAAGACGCACGCATGCCTCGTGAAGCCACGTGAGGTGGGGAGGCAAGTTGCGAGCTATAGGCAGACAGCTCTGGGACGTGGACTCGACCGGACGCATGATGAGAGAAAGGCGTTGTGTGGTTTCTGTGTCTGAAAGTCGAGTGTCTGGACATCTTGAGAGATAGACTGTGAGCTGTATTGTGTATGTAAGTGTATTGAAGTATCAAGTATATCTTGAAGTGATCGTCGTACTGTATATGATCTGTAAATAAATCCATTGAACGTTGTGTCGTTGAGTCTTAAGTCAAATCACGTTGTACTTGTACTGTCTCACATGTGTTAGGTTAGCGAGCCAAGTTTAAGACCCTGACAGTGTGTGTGCTCGTGTGAGCGTCACTGAGTAAATCATTCTATATGAGTTGCTATGCCTGTTGCCTTATATGTGATGTTTGCATTTGGTGTTCAATATTAGCTTCTTTTAAAGTCTTATGCTTTACATATGATTGTTCATCTTCCTCTCTGTTTAATACTCCTACTCCGTTCAACCTTAAGGAGAATTTATATTAGGGTTCCACCCTGGCTCAGATTAATACTCCTGTGACTGAGTCTGTCGTGAAAGCTGCAGCCCGCGATTTTACATCACAAGTTTTATTTTTATTTTTTATTTTTATTTTAAATTTCATCCACCCTCACCCAGTCAAATGCATTGATATTTATTAAACTCAAACCACACACACACAGACACACACACATACACACGCACAGACACACACACACACACACACACACACACACACACATATACCGCAGGTACCCTCAAGAAGTATGTACAGTTTTCACAGAGAGATTCTAACAAGCAACTAAACATCACCCACAAGCTGCAGGCACCCTCAAGGAATGTTTACAAGTTTCATGGAGAGATTATCAGACAAGCAACCACACATCACCCACTCAGTCTTCAAATAAAACAACTTAACTGGTTCACTGCAGTCCGCCACTTTATATACAAAAAGCAACATCCTTTGACCGCCGTATGCTATTATAATGGCAATACGTTGCAAGTTCGCTATGTGTTTCATTTCGCGTATCTTCCGTAATTTTAATGCCCAGTAAATGACATTTTACACTGGAAGAAGTAAAGTCTTTCCAATACACTGGACGCGAGGTAGCAAGCATCTTAAATTTGAGCAACATTTTTAGTTAAATTGTGGTTAATTGTCTGATTTTAGAAATGGCAACGCCATTTAGTTCAAGACCTTGTAGATTTTTATCAAATAAGCCTTTTAATCAATTTTAGATTATACTTATTCTGAAATAAAAGGACTTTGTGAAAGACTCTAAAACTAATACCACGTGCAGTATTCAGTTGACTTATTTAGCCGGCGGTCATAATGAAAAACTAACCTAACAGCCACAGGTCGTCAGCATATAATGGCACATGTCTAATTAGGTTTGCTCTAATGGGCCAAACTTGTACCCCTAGATTTGCTTTGTCTAACACAAATTATTTAATGAGTATATAAATAATTAAATTTAAAAGAATAATAATTACATCTAAATAGAAAAGAAAAATAAGTGTATATATTGTTTCTCAATACAATCTGCCTCGCGTGTTCCTAACATTTTCCATTGTGTGTGGAAATGGTGTTCTTCAAAATAGCATGTTTTAATTGTGTTTTACGAGTGTTAAAGTGATATTGTTAGAGAAAAGTGGTGCATTAATCGTTATTCAGTAAATTTCATTGGATTATCATAAGCGATTGAGAAGTAGTGCCTTGGTAAATGGCAATTTCACATAATTATCACCCCTGTCTTCATTTTTATTGTAATGTATTTTATTTTTAATTTTAATTTGTTTTTTATTTTTACAACATCTGCTAATATTATCATTCCATTTCTAACGTATAGTATTAGTAGCAATACCGACGTGTTCCTAGTGCAATCTTCTTTAATGTGATACATAATACAATATGGCTGCTACCATTTTAATAATTTTATATAATTAATGCGACACTCCCCTACTTCCCTTTTTCTGCAATCAAATTATGTTTTGTTCAAACCCAATTTTTATTTGGCAGTGAATCAGTTGAACAGCACAACCACGAATGTAGCACAAACAAACAAGGAGGGGAGAAACAGGTCATTGAGGAGAACGTTAGTTCATTCAAGAAGGACTTCGAGGCCAGTGTCTGACAATGGAGTTTTTTTTATAATTTACAATAAACAGGCAAGATTTCTGCACCGCAAGCTGCATCTTCATGCTCCCTTCTGTGCTCACCACTCACTAGAACACACATATCTTAAACAGCCAGGGTTACTTACTGTACAAGGCTTGGTATAATAGTTCACAATGGTGTCTCAAACAAGTGATATCCAGACTTGAAGAGCCAGATCGCGACTTGGCCCAGATAGAAGTCAATGAAATGTTTGGTGTCATGTCTGAGGTAGCGGCCAAAGCTGTGGCCCACAATGCAGTGCCATGTTGGGTTGTACTTCTTGTCAAACATTTTCTTGATATGTGCGGTTTATTCATTTGAAGGTGATTGCTGTCCATAAGGGGGTGATTTACATTTCGATTTCACCATTACCCCTATCTCATTCAACATCAAGGAGAATTTATAGGTACGGTCTATCACCGGCTCAGAGTGATAGTCCTGAAATTGAGTCAGCCACAAAAAATCAGATGCCTACGGTTTTACCCTCACAGGCTAATTAATACCAATGTGATTGTTGTCCCTATAGTGTTGTAATGTATTTTGAAACGAGAAAAAGAGTGTTGATGCTATACATAGAACCTGTACTTTTGTAAGAATATGAAGCATGAACAATGAGCAGACAAGCTGGAAAACATCTGATGGCTGTGGACATGTGGTTTCTGAGGAAAGTGCAAAGAATACGACTGACAGACAGAAAACCCAATGAACAAGTCCTTCAAGAAACAAAAGAAGATCGTAAACTGATTAGAGACATTAGACGTAGACACTCATAATATTTTGGGCATGTTATGAGAAGAAATGAACTGGTGAACTTGGTGACAACTTTCAAGATCGAAGGGAACAGACCATGGGGAAGACCGAGAAGTAAATACCTGGACAGCTTAGCCATATGGCATGGTCGAGACAGAAATATGGGGCTGATCCACTACTCTGATGATTGAGTGAGATGGCAAAACAATACCGCCCAAGCTTATCGGCATGGCACATGATGGGCGGTTGAAAATGGATTTACATTTGCACTTTGCATATTTGATGTTCTTATGGTTTAATTATGAATATCTGTATAACATTTGAATGCCTAACAGTGATTTGCGTTGTTATTTGGTTTGCAATGTCTCTTTTACATTTTGTGATAAAGATATGCGATAACTATGGTTGTTTTTAAATTTGAACGCCGAGAAGGAGCAACTTGTCTTTTCCTGAACTTACAGGGAAGCTCAGTGGTGCTATGTGGGTGTTTGTTTGTTAGCTGTTTCTTATTCCCCTTGTGTTTTTTCCGGTATTTTTCGTATTACTAGTAATATTCTTTATACTGATACTCATTTATGCCAATTAGTCTTCCTTTTATGGCGCTAATAATCAGTTTTAGTACTGGCTATACTCATCATTACCGAGACCCATTTCGTATATGAGTAATAACAACAGACAGTTACATAAAGCTGCACAGAGACGCATGGACATGACACATCGATATATATATATATATATATATATATATATATATATATATATATATATATATATATATATATATATATATATATATATATATATATATATTGATTATGTGGTTGGCTCGGGATTTGAAATTTAAATATTGAGCACAACCCACCACTGGCAACGCCGATCGCACTCCGGCATGAACCCAAGGCCTATCCACGTCAATATGGAAGCACTACACTCGAGCCCCGCCCCCGCCCGAGCTCGCCAGTAGTGCATATCCCTGACCGGATCCGGAAGCAGTCCCGGATCACGCGTGTGAAGCGGTTGTGCAACCACGCGACACGCAATGTACACACCAAATCACCACAACATAATATCACAACGCTACCCATCGTAGGCCATGCTCTACACACTACGCTCTGGTATATATCAGAATATATATATATATTCACATAATCTGTTCCCTTCTATATATATATATATATATATATTCACATAGTCTGTTCCCTTCTATATATATATATATATATATATATATATATATATATATATATATATATATATATATATATATATATTCACATAGTCTGTTCCCTTCTATATATATATATATATATCATGTGCCATGCCGGAAAGCGTGGGCGGTCATGACTCGCCATTCCACTCGATCACCAGTGTCGTGGATCAGCTCAGTGTTCCTGTCTCGTCCATGCCATGTGGCCAAGCCATCCAGGTATTTTCCTCTCGGTCTTCCTCTTGGTCTGTTCCCTTCGATCTTGCCAGTTGTCACTAAGTTCTCCAATCCATTTCTTCTCATAACATGTCCAAAAAATTTTGACTGTCTACGTCTAATTTCTCTAATCAGTTTACGATGTTCATTTGTCTCCTGTAGTACTTGGTCATTGGTTTTTTCTGTCTGTCCATGGTATTCTTTGCATTTTCCTCAGAAACCACATTTCTGCAGCCATCAGATGCTTTTCAGCTTGACTGCTCATTGTCCAAGTTTCACATCCATACAAAAGAACAGGCTCTATGTATTCCCTCAACACTCTTTTTCTCGTTTCAATTGACATCTTTTTATTGGTCAGAATGTTTTTCATCTTGCTAAAGGCTACTTTCGCCATGGCGATTCTTGTTCTAATCTCGTCAAGGCATCTCCCATCAGATGTTATGACTGTTCCAAGATAATTGAACCGATTCACTTGTTGAAGAATATTTCTATTTACTTGTATATTACATTGTGGCACTTCTTCCTTCCTAGTGACGACCATAACCTGAGTCTTTTTACAATTTAATTTTAACCCCAGTTGCTCACTGTGTACAACAACCGCATCTACTAATTGTTTCAGGTCCTGCGCATTGTCTGCAATTAATACTGTATCATCTGCATATCTAATGTTATTGATGTTTCGTCCTCCAATGCTGATTCCATTTATATCCTCTACATTTCTGAAAATATTTTCACTGTATAGTGAAAAAAGATCTGGAGACATCACACATACTTGCCTTAACACCTCTCTTAATTGGCTGATAGTGACCCACTTCATTATCAATCCTTATTGCAGCATGTTTTTTCCAATATATGTTTTTTATAAGTCTAATGTCTTTCCCATCAATTTGTAGATCTGCAAGCATATTCACCATGTTGACATGTCTAACTCTATCAAAAGCCTTTGTATAGTCAATAAAGCAAAGATGTATATCCTTGTTTACTTCTATAGCACGTTCAATAACTGTTCGCAGCATATACACAGCATTTACTGTACCCTTTCCTTCTACAAACCCGCATTGTTCTTCCCCTATTTCAGGTTATATCTTTTTCCTCACGCTTTGCATGATAATTCTTAGCAAAATCTTTGTGATGTGACTCATTATACTAATTGTTATATGTTGATCACATTCCAAGGTTCCTGATTTCTTTGGGATTGCAATAAATATAGAGTTACATAATTCAGGAGGTATATCTCCAGTATCATATAATGTGTTCAGCAGTCTGGTGACTTGATCTAGTCCAAATTCTTCTAAAGCTTTAATCATTTCTGTTGTGATGTTATCTGCACCGGGGGCCTTGCCAGCTTTCATATGCTTAAGAACATTTCGAACCTCCATCTCCAAAATTGGCGGTCCTTCATTATTAAATCTAATATCATACTGTTCATCTCTGTTATCATAATAAATGTGTTTCACATAATCTGTCCATACCTGTAGAATCTGGTCTTTTTCTATTATGATTTTGCCATCTTCAGTTTTTAGACACTCTGTAGATGTACTTGTTCTTTTATTAGTAAGTTCCTGAATTCTTTTGTGCACTAATTTGATATTTTGACTGTTGTGTTGGTTTTCAATTTCTAAGCACTTTTCCTCAAGCCATGCTTCTTTTGCCTCTTTACATAATGTTCAGACTTGTCTGTGAATTTCTTCATATTTGACAGAATTTTTTTTGTTGAGTCTTCTTGTTTCCATAAGGTGTAAAATTTCTTCAGTCATCCATTTCTTACGACCCACCTTCTTTAATTTTGGAATAGTTGTTTCTGCAGCCACATTGATTGAATTCTTCAACGTTTCCCATTGATCATCCACATCCTGGAATAGGATCTCTAGATCAGACAAAATTTCAAATCTGTTCTGTACTTCTATGTTGAATTTGTTTTGTATTTCCTTGGCATTACTCAATGTACACAAATCATATTTAGTGTTTCCTGTTATATACTTGACTTTCTTCAAGTTCTTTAAGTTCACTGTCATCATTCTGTGAAGGGAAGTGCTCTAGAAAAATTCCCCCTGAGATTCCCTTGATGTCTGTTGCAGAAGTATATAAATATCTCTCGAATCTCAAAGCAACAAATTCAGAAGGCCTAGATGGTATCAGTAATAGAATTCTTCGGTGTGCTGCACCTATTATTAGTGAGTCCTTAACGTTCATATATAACCAGTGCTTATCCAAAAACTACTTTCCATCTGCCTTTAAAGTTGCTAAAGTGTATCCTCTACTTAAAAATGGTTCAAATGATATTAGCGTCTTGTGTAATTATAGACCTATTTCCTTACTATCGTCGCTATCAAAGCCATTAGAAAAACACATGCATAAAATAACACTACATAATTTAATTAAAAACGATCTAATAATTGACAGTCAATCTGGGTTTCGACCTAAATATTCTTGCCATAGTGCCCGTACAAAAATGACCGATAACTGGCATCTTTGTATCAACAATGGCAACATTTGTGGAGCAGTATTTGTAGCTTTAAAAAGGCCTTTGATATGGTAGATCATGATATTTTAATTAGAAAATTAAAACACATGAAGACTGCCACCAATATGATGGACCTAATTACGTCATTTCTATCAGACAGACAACAAGTAGTGTCCTTCAATAACTGTCTATCAAGACCCACACAACTTAATTTTGGGGTGCCTCAGGGCTCAATACTAGGTCCGCTGCTTTTTGCAGTGTATATTAACGATCTTCCTTTATACCTCAATACTTCGTGTGATCTATTTGCGGACGACTGCACTATTTACACAAGTCAAGAGAGCCTTTGTGACTTAGAGAGCTCTTGACAACCTTAGTAGATGGAGCAATGAAAATCGCATGTTAATTAACATCGAAAAAACCAAATCCATGCTAATAACGACCAGACAAAAACTACAGACCCTAGCCATAACTGGGACACCGCTCGAGCTCCACGTGGAAACGTTACCTATAATTAATGTAAATGAACATAAAACATTAGGTCTTTTAATTGACAGACATTTAAACTGGAGCCCTCATGTTCACGCCCTTACCAAGAGAATATCACAAAAAGTTTACCAACTTGCTAAAATTCAACACTATTTGGATGAAAGCACACGTAAAATATTCTATGCATCCTATATCCAATCACCTCTCGATTATTGTTCCACAGTCTGGGATGGCTGCCCTAAATCTAATATGAAACAATTGCGTTCGCTTCAAAACCGCGCTATACGTCTAGTTTCTAGCATAAAGCACGTTGAAAGTAATAAATTATACAGCCATCTAAGACTTCTACCACTTTAAAAGCGCTTCCTTTTTAACAAAGCCAAATTAGTGAATAAAATTATATCTGAAAATACCCCAGAGTATCTTCTACCGTTAATTCAATCTAATGCAATGAACAGTAAGCGCTTAAATTTATTACAGCTTCCTAAGCCTAGATTGGACTTATACAAAACTTGTTTCGAATATTCTGGTGCTCACTTGTGGAATAGCCTTCCAACAGAACTGAAAACACCAATGAGTCCCTACACATTCAACCGAAAACTCTTTCAATACTTACTTCATACCGACTATATGCCTCCATAAGTCACCCACTAGTATCATTTTTCCACTATCATTCTTCACTGTATGTGTGTGAACGAGACAGTGGGTGAGAGAGTGAGTGAGAAAGAGTGTGAGTGGAAGAATTAGTATGATAGAGAGAGTGAGAGAGTATGCATGCGAGTGTGCCTGAGTGAGTGTAAAAGTGAGTGAGTGTGTGGACATATGTGTGAGAGATTTAGTTAGAGAATGAGTGAATCTGAGAGAGTGGGTGTGTTGTGTGTCTGCCTGTCTGTGTGATAGAGTGTGAAAGTTAGTGAGTGAGTGTGAGTTAGAGAGTCATCGAGTAAATGAGTGAGTAAGGGAGCGTGAGTGAGTGAGAGAGAATTTGTGGGTATGCGTGTATGTGCACGAATGAGTGAGTGTGAGAGCGAGTGGGTGTGTAAAAGAGAGAGCGTGGGTGAATGAGAGAGTGCATGAGAAAGTGTAATGTATGTGTGTGCATGTCTGGATGTGTGTATGGGTGTATATGTGTGTACATGTGTGTATCTGTGTGTGACTCTGTGTGTATGTCTGTACGTGTGTTAAAGTGTGCGTTCATGTGTTTATATGCGTTTATATGCATGTGCGTGTGTGTATGTGTGTATGGATGAGTCTGTGTGTGTGTGCTCGTGTATGTATTGTATATCTTTGTATGTGTAAGTGTGCATGCATGCAGTGTATGCGAGGGAGTGTATATTCGGGTGTTATGTGAGTACGTGTGAGTAAGTATATGGATGTGTGCAGGTGTGTGTATTGCGTGGGTATGATATGTGTGGGTGTGTGTATGTACATGTGTGTGAGAGAGAAGAGAGAGAGAGAGAGAGAGAGAGAGAGAGAGAGAGAGAGAGAGAGAGAGAGAGAGAGAGAGAGAGAGAGAGAGAGAGAGAGAGAGAGAGTTGAGCGCACGCATGTCATCTAACATGCTGATCCATATGTTTTGTGTATTCTCATTTTTTTCATATTATCATTTTGATGCACTTGATTTTAACATGCATAAAATGAATTCATGTAAATTACTGTAAAGCAAGTGAGAGAGTTAGTGAGTGTAAGTAAGAGAGAGAGAGAGTGAATGAGTGTGAGAGTGTGTGTATGTAAAGAGAGCGCAAGAGAGAGAGAGAGAGATAGAGAGAGAGAGAGGGGGGGGGGGAGAGAAAAAAAAGAGTTGAATTGCATCACTAATTTTTACGCTACATAATGTATATGTACAACTTTTTCTCCACTTCTTGCAATTGCGAGAATTCTCACGACAATCGTCAGTGTCTCAATTGTGTGTAAAGTGTGGGAGTTTGTTCTTATTAGCTTCAGTGATCATGTGAGGCATCAAGTATTTGTCTAGATGTGAGGATGTATGTATGGGTGTGTATGTGAGGGATATGTGTGTGTGTGTGGGGGGGAATGTGTGTGTGCCTGTGTAAGAGAGAGAGAGAGAGAGAGAGAGAGAGAGAGAGAGAGAGAGAGAGAGAGAGAGAGAGAGAGAGAGAGAGAGAGAGAGAGAGAGAGAGAAAATTCAGTGCTCGCATGTCCTGTAACATGCCATTCCATATTTTTTGTGTATTTTCATCTTTCACATTATCATTTTGTATGTATGACACTTGATTTTATAATGTATAATATAACATTACTGTAATGTGAGTGAGAGCGTTAGTGAGAGAGAGAGAGAGAGAGAGAGAGAGAGAGAGAGAGAGAGAGACAGAGAGACAGACAGAGAGAGAGACAGAGAGAGAGACAGAGAGAGAGAGAGAAGAGAGAGAGAGAGAGAGAGAGAGAGAGAGAGAGAGAGAGAGAGAGAGAGAGAGAGAGAGAGAGAGAGTTGAATTGCATCACTAATTTTTAAGTTACAAAATGTATATGTACAATTTTTCTCCATTTTCTTTACAATTTTGCGACAATGCTCACGACAATCGTCACTGTATGTGTGTGTAAAGTGTGGGAGTTTGATCATAATAGTAGGTTGGGGGATCGGGGGATGTGTGTGTCGGGTGGATTCGTGATGTGTGTGGGTGGGCTCAGGATGTGTGGGTGGGAGGGGTGGGTTTGTGTGGGTGGGTGGGGGATTGTGTGTGGGTGGGTGGGGGATTGTGTGTGGGTGCGTGCGAGATGTATGGGTGTATGGGGAGATGTGTTTGTGGGTGGGGATGTGTGTTTGTGTAGGTGGTTGTGGGTGAGTGGGTGGAGGAGGATATGTTGGTGGATGATTGATGGTGGGTTATGGGATGGGTGGGGGTATGTGTGTGGGTGGGGAGATGTGGGTGTGGGGATATGTGGTGGGTGGGAGATGTGTGCAGGTGGGGGTGGTTGTGGGTTTGGGGATGTGTGTGTGGGTGAGGGATGTGTATGGGTGTGGGATGTTTGGGTGGATGGGTGGGGAGTGTGTGTGGGTGAGAGATGTGTGGTGATGTGTGGGGGTGTGTGGGTTGGGGGAGGGGTGCGTGATGGGTGTGGGTGATGGATTTGGAGATGTGTGTGTGGGTGGGGGATATGTCTGGCTGGGTGGGGGTGTGTGTGGCTGAATGAAGGATGTATGTGTGGGTAGTGAGGGTGATTGTAGTTGGGGGATGTGTGGATGGGTAGGAGATGTGTGGATAGATGTGTGTGTGGGTGAGGGATGTGTCTTTGGGATGTGTGTGGGTGTGGTATTGTGTGGGAGGGGAGCTGGGTGTGGTTAAATGATGTTTATGTGGGTGGGTGAAGGTGTGGTTGGGTTTGTGGGTGGGTGAAGGATGTGTGTGAGGGTGGGGGATGTGTGCTTAGATGGGTGGTTGGGATGTGTGAGTGTGGGTGGGTAGATAGGAGATGTATGTGTTGATGAGTGGGTAAGGGATGTGTGGGTGTTAGTGGTTGAGGGATAAGTACGTGTGTCTAGGGATGTGTGAGGGGATGAATGTATGGGTTGTGTGTGCGTGGATGGGAGGTGTGTGTTTGTGAATGGGGAATGTGTTGGTGGGTGGGGATGTGTGTGAGGGATGTTTGTATGGGTGGGGAGATTGTGCGTGGGTGGGGATGTGTGTGTATATGGGTAGGGGTGTGTGGTTAAGGGATGTGTGGCTGGGGGAATGGGTGGATGGAGGATGTGTGGTTGGGTGAATGATGTGTGGTTGGGTAGAGGATGTGTGGGTGGGTGATTGTATATGAGTAAGGGTGTGTGGTTAAGGGATGTTTGGTTGGGGGATGGGTGGGTAGAGGATGTGTGGGTGGGTAGAGGATATGTGGGTGGGTGAGTGTGTGCAGGTTAGGAGATGGTGGGGGATGTTTGTAGGTGCGGGCTCGGGATCTGTGAGTGGGCTGGGGGAGATGGGAGATTATGTGGGTGAGTGCGGAATTTGTGTGTGGGTAGGTGCGGAATATGTGAGTTGACGGGGAGACATGTGTGTGGCTGAGGAATGTGTGTTTGGTTGGGTGGTTGGAGGTGTGTGGGTGGAGGAGGATATTGGGTGAGTGATTGTTGGTGGGAAATGGGACTGGTAGAGGATATGTGAGTGGGTGGGGAGATGTGTGTAGGTGGGGGATGTGTGGGTTATCGAATGTATGTGTGCTTGGGGTGTGGGTGGATGGGATGTGTGGTGGGTGAGAGGTGTGTGTGGGTGGGGAGATGTGTAGGTGTAGGGATGTGGTGGATGGGTGGGGGAATGTATTGTATGTGTGTGTGGTTGGGTGGGGAAGTTGGAGTGAATGGGGGATGTGTGGGTGGGTGGTGGATGTGTCTCATAACATAGTAATATGCATTGTTTATGTTTACAAAATTCATGTGACAATGTTTTTTTCCTATGCACTGTTGATGAAAGAAAGATGAATGATTGGAAGGGCCGAATGTAAGACGGGCCTGCGTGCCAAATTTGTTACCCTTTGAAAATAAAGTCTGTTCGTTCGTTCGTTCGTTCAACTTTATCCTCAATGTTCCTGTGAGTAATCGGTGGTCACTATAACAATCAGCACTGGGAACTGTTTTTGCTATTGTTAATGCATTTCTAAATCTTCTGCTAATCAGAATGTAGTCAATCTGGTTTCTAATCCTGCTATCAGGACTCCTCCATGTCCATAATCTTCTAGGGTGTTGTTTGAACCAGGTGTTTCCTACAATCATTTCCTGTTCTTTTGCCCACTCTACGAGTCTGTATCCGCTTTCATTTCTCTCTCCTAAACCATAGTTTCCTACTGTGTATCTATCCCCTTGATTTCCTACTTTTGCATTGAAGTCCCCTATTATGATGTTTATTTCTGAATTTTTACATTTCTTTAAGGCAGACTCTATGTCATTATAAAATTCTTCTACACTATCTTCACTGGATTCTCCTGTTGGGGCATATACTTGAATAATATTTATGCTAAAACAGTGGTTCTCAACCTTTTTTGGCCAATTCCCCCCTTCACCATATTTTCAGAACGCCATCCCCCCCCCCTTACTATCAAAAATTTGGCCCGTTCCCCCCCCCCCCCCCCCCTTTCGCCGTATTTTCAGAACGTCATTCCCCCCCCCCCTTTCATATTTCCTGTCTAAAAATCCCCTCACCCCTACACAGTATACGTAAAAGTGGAAGGCAAATGTAATAGCATATACTAAAACAAGTCTAGACATCCACATAAAGATTTGTGGGTCTACTTACTTTATAAAATGAATTTTAGAAGGACGAGACATACATAACTGTAAAGTATGAAGGGAAAAACTATGTCAAGTAATCGGTTCTTGTATTAACACGATCTTGAAATGGTCTTCATTCCCCCCCCCCCCCCCCCTGGATACCCTGAAATTCCCCCCTGGAACGAGTGGCTTTTCCCCCTGGGGGGGGAATTCCCCACCGGTTGAGAACCACTGTGCTAAAAGGTCTGCCACTTAATTTAACTAGTAGAACTCTGTCCGACATGGCCCAATATCCTTGAATAGATTTTGATGTTTTCCGGTCCAGAATAATTGCCACTCCCCTATGATGATCTTCACCTCCAAAATAAATAATCTTGAAATCTTCTCCTATCTTGATGCCTGCTCCTGTTCATCTCGTTTCGCACATACCTAAAATATTAATTTTTTCCCTTTCAATTTCTTGTTTTCTATATATATATATATATATATATATATATATATATATATATATATATATATATATATATATATATATATATATATATATATATATATATGATAATAGATCACGAAGATGACGATTCTAGCGACGAGATTCCAACACCTACATTAGACACGACAAACTGCTTGAAGGAGATCAAGATCAATCCAAACATAAGTCAAGCAGAGACAAACAGGTTGCAAACAGTTGATACAAGAGTACAACACCATCTTTTCAGACAACCCAGGACAAACAGAATTAGTACAGCATCACATCACACTCACATCAAACACACCCATAAGATGCAGACCATACACTATACCATTACATTACAAGGAACAACTACATCAGGAAATCATCAACTTAGAAAAACACAACATCATCAGACGATCCCTATCAGACTTCTCTTCACCCATGGTCATTGTACGTAAAAAGGACAACACAATACGACTTTGCATAGATTACAGAAAACTGAACAAAATAACTGTTTTAGATCTTGAACCAATGGCAAATACGGACGATCTTCTGACAGAACTGACTGACGCTAAGTCTTCACGACCCTTGACATGGCTAAAGGTTACTGGCAGATTGCTGTACATGAAGACAGCAGACATCTAACAGCTTTCGCCACGCCTTGGGGACTGTACGAATGGTTGCAAACTTCCATTTGGGCTAGTCAATGCCCCAGCCACATTTGTACGCATGACACGACTCCTCCTATCTGACATTCCTAACATAGTTTCCTATATTGACGACATCTGTGTCCATACAGAGACAATGACGGAACATATAAAGATACTGGAACAGACACTAGAACGTATCAGACAGCACGGACTGACAGTGAAGCCTTCAAAGGTGAGCATGGCTTACCAAGAGATATCATTTTTGGGGTACAGAATATCCAATGGCTTTGTCATGACAGACAACAAAATTGTCTCCAAAAATTCTAAAACTGTCACTTTCCAACAAATAAGAAACAAGTCCGCAGTTTGTTGGGACTTATTAATTATTATAGAAACTTTATTCCTGATTTTCAGAACTGACTGAGGTTTTTTCTAACTTACTAACCAAGAATAAACCCGAAAAAGTTGTAAACGATGAATGCCTACGAAATGCATTTGATAAAGTTTTGGCACACTTTTCTGATAAGAATACACCTAATCTCATCCTTAAATTGCCCAACATTCGTTTACCTTTCAGATTGAGAACAGATGCTAGCTCCATTGCGATCGGTGCAGTCCTATTGCAGGAATACAACGGCATCCTGCATCCCGTTTGTTTTCTATCAAGAAAACTAAGACCCCGAGAGCGGGCCTGGTCCATTCCGCAATTAGAGGCATTGTCCTTAGTAGAAAGTGTAACAAAGCTGTCCAGATATCTTCTAGGACGTCACTTTATCATCGAAACTGACAACAGTCCATTAAGGTATATCAATTCCACAGTACCATCAAATAACATGATTGCTCGCTGGTCCTTGAAGCTTCAGAATTTCAGTTTTGAAGTTCGCCATATTCCCGGCAGAATGAATACAATCGCCGACCTTTTGTCCCGTTGTCCGACAGACCCAGTAAGCAATGTCTGAGTGCACTGTGTAATATTACACTCAGCCCAACACAGCCACCAATGAGTGAATTTTTTTCCATTCACCTACTGTGTAAGGTCAATAATTAAAATTGTGATACGGTTTAGAAACCGACATGTATAATATACTTATTTTAATCAAGTCATGTAATGAGTGTAGTATAATTGTGTAGTGTGTGTTAGAATGAGAACAATATTAATTGTATATATACACCAAGAACAGTGTCACAGACGCTTAACCACTTACCAGAAGCGAACTTTACCATTGTGACATCTGTGAGTGATTTTCTTCACCGTTATATTTTAACATGTGCAAATGTGGACCGAACATTGACTCCTAAACCACCTCTGCAGCGAAGTTAATCCAAATTGTTCGACGTTTGAACATCACAAATAAGAACAGTCGAGCGTTATCCAGAAGTTGTGAACACATCGGAAATAAGAACATTCCATCATAATCCATTGTGAAACTAAAACATCAGACACGAACTGTGAGAACATTTTACTATCCGTTCCGAAATAAAACCGGATCATTTGTGTTCAGAAAATGTAACATCAACCAAATTTTGCGTTTCGTGTGTATTTCCGGTGTAATTTAAAAAGTCTAGCAAAATTAGCAGACGACATACAAAATTTCAAAAATTTATGACACTTGTAAAATCTTTTTGAATCTATAAAATATAATATACCAATTGGGTACTTATTTATTTTGATTAGTGTAATCTTAGAATTATATCTTGATTAATGTATTCATATTACCGACTTTTTCTCGTTAATATGAAGAAACGTCAAGCAATGACGCTAAGAAATTAAATAATTATTGTAATGTATGGAATTTCTTAAATGTCAAAATTACTTCCCTTGCATTTGTGAATTACATCAAGGGCCATAATTTGAAACATATTCATTAATGTATATTGTATAAATAGACATTTTGTTGCTCAAATAGTTAGCACAGCAGGTAGGCGTCCACCAAGCATGTCATAAAGCTGCCAACATTGCAAACCAACATAAGAACTCCTGACCAAATGAGGGCAGAGTTTAAGTGTTTAATACGACTAATACAAAGCCGTATTTCAGTCTGGCTAGATGGTTGTTGCAAAACAATCATATTATTACGTTTTTTTCAAATAGCTGGGAGGTAGATGCGTGAAGCTGGTGCTACTGATCTGACTGGGTATTAGTGCAATGAAGGTAACCAGGCATCGGGGGGATGAAACCTGATTTGTGTTAAAAATTGTACTTCATTTGTCATTTCAATGCAACTTACATTTTTTTTGTATATATTTCTATGCCTTATATGTATTTTCATGCATAACACTGGGAAAAAGTAGTCTGAGTGATTTTCAAGATCAAGATTTTCAGATCATAATTCTATATATATATATGTGTGTGTATATATATATATATATATATATATATATATATATATATATATATATATATATATATATATATATATATATATATATATATATATATATATATATATATATATATATATATATATATATATAGCCGGTCTCTCTGGACGAGGGGTTACAACACTTTCTCCGAAATCCCGTTTATCACGCAGAGTCTCGTAGCAGGGTGAGAGCTGGGAGCGGTTCGATTTCCGCTGGTGACTTGCGGGATAACTGAGCCGGCCGCTCAGAAAGCAATGGAAAACTACTGAGCTTAATCTTGCCAAGAAATCAACATACTGCTGAAAGATGCTGATGTTGACAGCGATGTCCTGTAAAGGATATGCATAACATTAGTATATATATATATATATATATATATATATATATATACACACACACACACACTCACACACATACACACAGTGGAACCTGGCTTAACGATTAACGAGCACCTCTCATAACGAGTAATTCGCAAAACGAGCAAAATAAATTGTAAAAAAATGATTCGATGAACGAGTGGCTTTTCGTATAACGAGTGACGTGGCTTGGGAGAACAATGGAGTAACAGAGCGTTCACAGGTTCAAGTATATAAAGCTTGTGTTGTTAGCACACTACTCTATGGGTCTGAATCCTGGACCTTGTACTCACGACAGGAAATAAAGTTGAATTCCTTCCATATGAGATGGCTGAGACGTGTCCTTGGCATATAGTGGAAAGACCACATAACAAGCAAACTAGTACTTGAAAGAGCGGATATTACCACAGTGCACATCCGCCTCAAGTGGCTGGGCCACGTATCTCGAATGGAGGATGAACGTATTCCCAAAGATCTCCTTTACGGAGAACTAGCCACAGGGAAGAGGCCAACCTGAAGACCCCAAATGCGATATAAGGATGCGTGCAAACAAGATATGAAAACCTTTGGCATAGATCCAGACACGTGGCAAAGAATTGCAACAGACAGATGCTCCGGGAGAAGAGATGTACGAAGCAGAATGGTGCTCATTGAGCACAATCTGAACCAACAAACTGAGGATATGGGACACAGGCATAAAATGCAGTAACTTACTGCGGGACCTGCCTCGTCTTACAGATAGGGAAATTGTGACAGAGATTGTCACTCTCGCAATGAACTATACAGTCACCAGCGGTGCTGTCAGGTGCCTCCCCAGTGGCATAACTCTATGTTCCCACAGGTCTGAAAGAGGCCCACTACTATGGATTAAAACATAGAAGTCAACTATATTGTATCCATACTCTACAGACCATGTTGGAGGTAAGACAAGGATGTGTTTTATCGCCGGTGGGCTTCTTAACGAGCAAAAATAGGCAATGCCGACTTCTAAAATGCAGCGAATGGCATAATTAAACGGATAGTACAACATATGTTTGCCCGTAAATAGACTACACTTGTCTTGTGATATTATCTACCATCTGAGATCACCGACTAGAAAACGAAAACAGTGCACTAACTTAAATTTATATGAATAGCTCTTGAACCTACAGGTTGTTTACTTCTTTTGAAGTCAATTATGCTATATTCAAATTAACAGTTTTCATTAGATTGTCTTTTTTATATACTCCAATAAATTAATTTCCTTGTCTCCAATGTTTGTTAAAACATCGCTTGTATTTATGCCCCTTGATACTATGGTTTACTATTAATCAGGATATTATGTTGTAACCCATGAAACATTACCATGATCGAACCCGTTTATGTTGATCAGTGCTTATACCTGCAATGTGAAAGTAAACTCCAGAGGTGGCAGGGTCGTAGTGAAATGTTGGGTCACCGTGATAAAATCATGTTCTGTGGGATTTCAATGCTAAAGGCAGATCACGGAGAACATTGCTTCCAACAAACAAATGGGAGGAACTTTAGGTTGGACTTGTATTGTGTCTTTGATTCTTTGATTACATTAACAATGTAATCAAGGAATCAAAGACACAATAAAGAATGATCAAATCAGTCAGAAGGCCACCAAACCCTACTCAAGAGGACTACCACGTTATGGACAGACCAGAACAGGATATTATTCTCCGCTTCAGAACAGGACACAATAGATTACGCAAACACAAGTATACAAAATTCAAGATTGGTGACTCAGCCATTTGCGCATGTGATTTGGGGTCGCAGACAGAAGAGCACATACTCCAGGACTGCCCTAACTACAACATATCCAGGCGAACCTACTGGCCAAGGAGAAAACAGTGGAAGATAAACTCTATGAACCGCTGAATGAACTAAAAAAGACTGTTAGATTCATACAAGAGACAACATTGCAGTTATAGACATATTTCAAGCGAACGAAAGAAGAAGAATTAACATTTTTGGTTGGCACATGTGCGCGAACCGGGTGCACTGGATGTCACGGAAAATAAACTTGTTAGTTGCGATCGATGACAAACAAGACCCGTCATTAGTCTGCAAAAACAACCAACCCTTTGATGTTGTACAGACTGAGAAAAATACGTCGTTAAAACAGTCTACACACGATCGGCATTTCTAACTGAGAAACAAGATACGTCGCGTCAAAATGTCTACCCCTGGTCGGCGAATCTTTATGATGTGGGTTGTTCGAGAAAAGAATAACAACGCCAAACGTCTGCCAAGGCGGTAGTAGCCTTTGAAGTGCTAGACGGAAAGTCTGGACAGACGCGGGATGGATTCTGTGATGTGGGGAATTCTCAGGTTGTACGGGACACAGAATTTCCCCAAATGAAAGCAAATTTGACGGCGGATTGACTCCAGTTAGTCTAGAACAGGAGGAGGAAACCAGATTCTGGACGGATCAGCGTCTAGACTTTTTGGTGACGTCACTCCAGCCCATATAAACAGCGTTGCGGTAAACAAGTGCAGTTAGTCGATCAAGATTTCTGAAGTGGGAAAGATCGGTGTAGTTTTCCGAGTTGTGCTCAATGAAAGAAACTAGGGTGTCAAATTGTTGATATTTATCGGCGGACATAGATCCAGTCTGTGATTGCCTAGTTTCGATTAGCAACCGGAATAGGCATATGGTTCCATTTACAGGTCCACGTATGTGTGCTATGATTTTCAACAGTGAAGCTAACACATTTTAGAAGATGATGGCTCAGAATTTGAAGACAGAAGTTGCTGAGAGGCCGCTACATTGGGCTTATACCCAAGTTGGTTTGCGGAAACCTGGCTTCTGCTGAGCAGGACATGCTGATGAGATTTATGTTTTGCAAGTGATAGTTGTATCACTGAACAGTCAGAACATTGTAGGTATACACTACTGATACAAGGAACATTCATACACAATTTATATTGATACCTAGAACATTCCGAGTGTGGTGTTAATATGGGGAATCTTTAAAACCAGTGACAATAGATCCATTAAGATTTCCCCAGTAACAGTGACAATAGGGTTAGCATTTTTCTGATTAACAATCAGTTAAGTAACAGAGGAAATTCATAGTGGGAATCAGATTGAAGACTCTCATTAGACAGTGTTTGTCATGGGTGTCCAATCATCCTAGTGGTTCAAGAGACAACGGAGGAAGACTTTACGTGACCGGAGGAGCATCACCTTGGTGAGGTTGCTTGTCTGGACTGAATGGTGCTAGTGTGTTCTCAGCACAGTGATGAAAATGACTATACTCCTGAACACTGATCTGAGTCTATAGACAATTTAGAGTACACGTCACACATTCAACACCTTATATATACACACACACACTTCTCCTACATATACTCTTTGCTTTAATAAATTTCTTGTTTTTATTTGTTGAAGCTAGAGTTGTCAAGTATGTTATGTTGGGGAAGAATGAGAGGGGGCATGATCCAGGGGTGAGTAAGAGTGAGAGGAAGGTGTCTTCAGATTGAGGGAGTATTGTGGACGGAGTCTGCTGGATATCTCCAGAACAGAGATATTGAATTAAAACAAATGTGGGTGTTGATTCCCCTCACTCCAGGGACGACACTAAAGTGGTAAAGAAGAACAAGTAACTACTACGACATTCATTCTTTACACACACGACACTGGAGTTCTGCAAAACGAGGTTGGGTGCGAATATCAGATGCAAGAAGAAGAGGGAGGAGTTTAGGAAAGCACGGCATGCCAGGAAACACCACCAACAGCAGCAACAAACGTAGTTTGTTTATTTAATAAAATATGTTGTTTGTCCATCAAGAATGATGATGACCATTTGTTTCATCCAGTGGGGTTGAAAGTATGGGGCCGTGGGTTCTAAGATGGCTGATAAGGCCTATTTTGGCTCGAAATATTCTTTGACAATGTGGACAAAGATTGCTTGACGTTTCTGGAGGAGGATTTCCTGCAGTGGTTTTTCTGTCCTGCCTTTTATTTACAGCTCTTGCAGTCCTGGTTGCCTCACACATGACTGCACCCTTGTGTAATGATGCATGCCACAAATTCCGGTCTCTGGCTGCAGTCTACCAGGTGTCATGATGAATTCCAAAAGCTTTCAAAGAGATTTTCAGAGTGTCTTTGAAGCGTTTCCTCTGGCCACTTTGGGAGCGTTTACCACAACGCAGTTCGCTGTAAAAAAATCCGTTTAGGGAGTCTGTGATCTGGCAAGTGAGCCAAGTGACCAGCCCAACGAATCTGATTCTTCATTAGTAGAGTGTGGATACTGGGCATGGATGCTCTTTCTAGGACTTCAGTGTCTGGGATTTTGTCTTGCCATTTAATCTTCAGTAGCTTCCTTAGGCAGACTGTGTGAACGTGGTTTAATTTCCTAGCGTGTCGCTGATAAACAGTCCAGGCTTTACAAGCATATAGCAGTGTGGATAATACAACTGCTTTGTAGACTTTTAGCTTTGTTTGTATGCTTATTCCAGTTCTGTCCCATACATTCTTGTACAGTCTGCCAAAGGCCGCACTGGCCTTGGAGATTCTTGCATTCACTTCGTCATCAATTGTGGCAGCTTGTGACACGGTGCTGCCAAGATAGGTGAATTTGTCCACAACACTTAGTCTATGACCATTCACTTTGATATTCGGCACAGTGTGATTATTCCCTGGAGCTGGCTGGTACATAACTACAGTCTTCTCCAAGTTGAATAAAATATGTAAACGGTCAACAACAAAAAATCATATCAAATGGGGTCCTTAAAGATATGGTAATGGCACGAAGAAATAGCTGACACCGATGCCCATCCATAATATACAAGTAGATGTACGACAGTGGCTGATGTTTGCTTTAACGCTGCCGAAATGATTCATCCTAGTAAAGGCCAGGCAACTAGTGGAATGACAAACGTATCATCACCATAGATTTACGCTAGTCTAGGGGTAGCTCAGATAAGAGAATATCTCCGCTGTGTTAGATGTTCAACTGCAGTTACTTTAGTTATTATTTTTTTTTTCGTTTTTTTTTCACACTGCAATTTGTTAAGAAGACCACCGGTCACAACAGACTTCTTTGTCTTACACCTTATTTGGTCTGTTCTGTATGATGTGTATGGAGGCTTAAACAAAAAGGCACCTATGATTGCAACCGTGTATGCAGAGTATGGATATAATATAGTTAACTATGATGTTTTCATGCATACAGTTTTGGATATGTAGGTCACCCCCAAGCTCGTTAACTAAATTGAAACTGTTCTATACACAAAACAGGTTGTTCTTCGCATACGTTCTTACAATCATAACCCACACATTATTAGACAAGGGACTAAAATGACACCGTACATATTTAACGGTTCTTTTCAACGCCTAACGAAGTAATGTTGTAGCAACTGACGTATGAGATGACTTTTATTTTCAAGTAAATAAGAAACAAAGCAAAAAAAAACAAAAAAACAAACAAACAAACAAACAAATAAAAAGAAGGCCCCATATTAGGAACCTGCAGTGTGTATGTGAAGAAATATGACCATCACATAATGTAGGTCTGAGTACACGAAGGTATAGGTGGACATCACCATGCGCCCTGACAACTGGCCTAGCTTTTCTTGTCTCTCCACAGATATCGGTCACTGGTGTTCTGGATCAACTCTGTTGATAATAATCTCCAAACCACCACCATCGCAGATAATTCAAACGATACCAAGGGACATACGTTGAATAGAAGCAGGTCGTGGATGACACAAGCTGAAGACACAAACCGTCATTCATGTGGAATGGGCAGGGTAGCTCGTTGAGTGCAATGGGTACTGGTGCTTCCTAATAGAGAAGCATTACACACAGTTACAGTTACATTGTCCGCGGGTGCGAGAATGGGCAGCAGATGTAACATTGGTGCCAGAGTAACGAGAGACAGAAGAAAACACACAGTCTGAAGATACACTTATATACACTGATGGCTTTGTGATAGGGGAAGATAAGTGTTTTTGTTGCAATGACAATTGGACATTGTTACAAAAGTAAAGCTAACATATAAAACATTAAGTTTACTTATTTGAAGATATCCTTATTAATCTTTCTACCCGTCCACGGTGTTTGCATCATTCTTTCTTAAAACCACAGCCCCCGCATCTTTACATAATTCCTCTCTTTCGTATTTCAGCATTAGCTCTATATAGCTCCAAAGATCTGCATTCACTGTCTGTATTAACATACATTGCATGGACATATTCTTCATCTGACTAAATGTTGCTTTTGCTTCGACACTCCCTGACGTCTGAGGCCAGGTGCTAGCGAACGTGATTCGCATACCTCGTTCGTAATCAGCTGCATGTGATTTTGAAGCAGACTTCCATGTGTTAATTTTTAACAGTGACATGAGCGTCGGTCGATCAAAAAGACGTGGCAAACTACTAAACCTGCCCAGTAAATCACAATCAGTAAGTTGTTATGATACAGTATTACAACATGTGTTTCAGAGATAAGTAACACATTATATTTTCATTCTCTTTTTATTGTACTAAATGTGCGATCTTTCCAATCTTCTCAATCTGTTCTATGCCTTAACGTCACTGTAGCGTCGTCTCCGTGTTTATATGTTGTGTTTTCTTTATGTGTTTCTTTGCTGATGAAGGCTAGCCATTCTTTGCCTTCCATGATTGTGTTATTTTACATTGTAAGTCATTTAATACAGGGATACTCATAGAAGAGCCATTCCTTCACGAAAGAGAGAAGACATCGTTTCATGAGTGTAATGAATTTGAAGGCTTTTTGATTGAGAAAAACATTGTGAATTATATTTGAATGACGTTTTGTGAAAATTTAGACTGCAACGTTCTGCATCTGTCAATAAGTGCTTTAAGTTAATAAACATTATTCAACAGAAATGTATGTTCTATAAACGAGCAATGTGTATAGTCTATCAAATGTTGTCCCAAACTTCAGTAGTCTAGTGGAAGACTAATCGACTCTAGATTTACTTGTACTGTTGTATTGGGTGTGTGACATCTGTGAATTCTATTATCTTCCTTTGAGGAGATGGTTCAATAAATAACTACCTCATGAGTCTGCACCTGTCTTCAGCTGTTCGTGTCAGGAAGATTGCCTTTTTAAGGACAAATATTCTGTTCATGGGTGTCCATTTTACTTATTATCATCATCGTGTGACGTGTCTAACACTTCAATTAATTTTATCTAGGACCTTACATGATCTCACCAGTGACTTCAATCACTGTGTTCATGCCAGTCCATCTCCAGCTTCCTGGTCATGCGCACTGAGTCATCGATAACTCGTGCTGAGTTAAAAATGTGTCTCTAATCAGACTAATGCTTTAGTTACTGCCATGTCTGGTTACAATTTTTGTCTCCAGCCAGCCTACTGCTTTAGTTACGGTCATGACGTCCATAGTCAGACTACTTGTTTTAAGGCGAAGGCACCGCAGTATTCCTTTACATGCATTCCTCCGTCCCGATCTGTAAAAGCCCTTGAGCTCCCCGATGTCCAACAACAGCCCCGTCTGTCTAGATGACTACTTACCCTACTCTAAAAAGTAAAGGCTTGAACGTCTACCTCTAAAAGTATCGTGCGTTGCTGTTTTCACTCTCTATCCAGTCTTTTGCATATCTAAAAGAACATACTACATGTTGCTTGTACTTGTTTCCATTCTTCACAAATCTATGTCTTCAAAAAAACAAAAAAACAAAAACATCCGAATCTCTCTCCTACATGAGCCTCGTTATCATAGTGGATAGTGGCTTGTATCTCGCTGCCATCATGTTGTCGTCCTCTCGAAACCACATTGCCGCGAATTGTTAAATTTGACCAGGGCTCATTGATAAATAGTCTAATATTCATTCGTTCATTCAGTATCATGTCCCTTGCAGAACCTCGCTCCCATAACAACCTTCAGGAAAACCTCTCGATCATAAGCAAGATGCCCCTTGTCCGATACCCCGATCTGGAGATCATCCGCCACTTCCTGCACCTTTCTTCTCTTTGGCCTTCCTCTTCCCCTCTTCCCAGGCATATACCCCACCCCATTATCGTTCTTCCCAAACTTTCGTGACGTATCTATCATGTTTGTTCATGTTCGTTGGCAAGTTTTGCGGAAGGTAGTTTGCCAGTGCTTTCCTTGTGGGTAGTGAATTACAAGTTGTGGTCATAACCATTGTCTCTACTGATGAGATCATCTGCCTATCTCCGCAGAGTGCAGACCACGACCAACAACAAACTGTCGGCTGCTCTCACACTCCATCCACCACCTGCTGCCATTGCTTCACGTAACCCTGATGGGGGGGGGGGGGGGGGGGGTACTCCACCTTGCTCAAGGGTGTCCAGTAGACTAACGGAGAAAAGGAGGCGTCTTACGTCTCCTTTGATAGGGGATGCCCCTACCTAGCTATCCAGGGTCTAATATTAACTGCAGGAAATGTTTTGGAAGGTAAAGGCGAGCCACGTACTACTGATCGCATAAGCCACCGTGGACCGATAAAGATTGGTGAAGCTCCATACTCTCAATGGTAAACAAGAATGACATCTACTCCTCGTTTTTTTTTTTTTTTTTGTGGTGATTCATTCATACTCTCAGTGCAACATACGGCGTGGTGAGAGGTCCTTTTTATTAATTCAACAAACTAAGGCATATAATTGCACACAGTGTGTAAGTTAACCAAGGGAGAAAATTGCATGAATGGACTCGAATGTAAAGCTATTTAATTGCTCATTGTATTCAATCATAATTTCATGAACCAAGAACGACATCTTGTTTTGATTCGATTATGCATATGATGAGGTTATAAAATGTTGAATTGACGTTATTTTGTTTGATTATAGGAAATATAATTTTCGTTGAAAGGTAATGTTAGGAGCATAATAGCTTTATTGGAATGGCAGCATAGCAAGAAATGCAGAATTGCAGAATAACTGGTCTTGTAGATTTCATCTGGTTTTTGATGTTGTTGTTGTTGTTGTAAGGTACATCATAATGTATCTAGCATCCTTCAATCTCAAGTGAATTTACAAAATACGTGTTGCTTTAATCCGTGGTATCACAAACAGGATTCATCTAAATCCGTGAATATAATTGATCAAGCCATAGAACAATGCTGGGAATTCTACTCATCTTGTTCAGAATACAGCACGTAATGAACGTACCCAAGGTGACTGGCCTGGGACAAGCTGCTCGTGGCCTCAGGGGTCAGTGCATGTTCGTCAGTTCTACTCTGGCGCTTAGTGCAGCTCACACAGCCACCATCCACTGGATGATACGTCATCACATCACCAAGGGCAGTCAACCGCTAATCTAACGCTTCGCTAATGAGCACGAGACTTAGAGAGAGCCCAATATGACATTTGGTGACCCGAACAGAGCACAAAACACCATTGACAGAATTTGGACCAGTTGCTCATCTGGTCAATGAAATTCTGGTGTTGATTGTAAACTGCTGTTAGATGTTTTTGTTTGTATAAATTAGTTCGATTAAAATACCCATGGCTATATTCCTATTAAGAGAGGTGTTAGGCAGGGATGTGTAATGTCTCCAGAACTTGTTTCCCTATACAGTGAAAAGATTTTCAGAAATGTAGAAGACCTAAATGGAATCAGCATTGGAGGAGGAAACATAAATAACATTAGATATGCAGATGATACAGTATTGATTGCAGACAATGCACAGGATCTGCAACAATTAGTAGACGCTGTTGTTGTACACAGTGAGCAGCTGGGGTTGGAATTAAATTGTAGGAAGACACAGGTTATGGTCGTCACTAGGAAGAACGAAGTACCACAATGTAATATACAAGTAAATGGGAATATTCTTCAACAAGTGAATCGGTTCAATTATCTCGGAACAGTCATAACATCTGATGGGAGATGCCTTGAAGAGATTAGAACACGAATCGCCATGGCGAAAGTAGCCTTTAGCAAGATGAAAAACATTCTGACCAATAAAATGATGTCAATTGGAACGAGAAAAAGAGTGTTGAGGGGATACATAGAGCCTGTTCTTTTGTATGGATGTGAAACTTGGACAATGTGCATTCAAGCTGAAAAACATCTGATGGCTGCAGAAATGTGGTTTCAGAGGAAAATGCAAAGAATACCATGGACAGATAGAAAAACCAATGACCAAGTACTACAAGAGACAAATGAAAATCGTAGATTGATTAGAGAAATTAGACGTAGACAGTCAAAATATTTTGGACATGTTATGAGAAGAAATGGACTGGAGAACTTAGTGACAGCTGGCAAGATCGAAGGGAACAGACCAAGGGGAAGACCAAGAGGAACATACCTGGATGGCTTGGCCACATGGCATGGACGAGACAGGAACACTGAGCTGATCCACGACTCTGGTGATCGAGTGAAATGGCGAATCATGACCGCCCACGCTTTCCGGCATGGCACATGATTGATTGATTGATATTCACACTGTGTAACGAGGAATCGATGACACCATACAGATGTGCGCTTAATTCATACTGTTGCAATAAGGCCTTCTAGTATGGTCTGTTTGGCGACGACTGTTTTACTTTACTCATATTAATTATTGTCCACTTGTGTGGATCAGACACAAATTTGTATCGTTTAAATTAATTATTTCTATAAGATGGTTAAGCCGATAATTTAGACATTATCATCGATACTTAAAATAGATTCTACTTCACACATCATAAACGACCAATTTTCTCTTATTGAATAATATAAGTCACTTGCAGTACATTCAAATTTCCATGCAGTATGGCCATGTCCGTATAACGTGCAAGAAAAAACGCTAGCAAACTGTGAAATAACATTTGCCATTTATCAAATCTGCATCAGGTATGTCACAGAAATAACTAACTTTGATTGTCTCTCTTGCTTTATTAATAACTGTTATATTTGCTTCCCTTGTCATTATCCCGAGAGTCTACGTGCTTTCACAATATCGTTTCAACAGACGTCTGGCGAAGAAAGCATAAGTAGATGAAGCCATGTGAACTTTTAATCAAATTGTTGCTAGATAATCAGCATGGGTAACGTCGGTGATTTGTGAAGATGGGGAGCGATAATGTGTGGACACGTCCAGAGTGCTTTGAGTCGATTCTTAAAATAATTATTAAGTGTTAACTTTTGTTGGATGTTTTTGTTTATGTATTAGGGACGTTCATGCGGAAGAGCATTAGCGTGCAACAAAATCACACCGCGAGAAAGTATGCCTGGTCGTTTATTCTTGATACCATTTTGCAGCTTGTCTAGTATTTGCAAGTTTTGCAAGTAGCGGGTAGAGTTGATGTTGACACCAGGTTATTTAAAGTAGGACAACAATAGTCACAAAATGCGCTCAGCATAACCTTACCAGCGGAAACCTGTAACTTGACCGTATATCCATTTTTGGCGATTGGCATATTCATGGCCACAGCACTCTTCTGGGCAGGCTGTATCTCAATGGTCACCTGTGAATTATTCTGGGTGTACCAGATCAGCAGAAACCACGGCCTCCCCGTCCAGGCCAGTGTCATATAGACACTCAACTTGTCGGCCGTTAACTTCTATCAATAACACTACATGTGGCTTATCCTGGTCTGGAGTCTCTTCTTCGGCCTCGACCTGTTCGGTGGACTTCACGTTGGGTTCCACTGAGCACTCGACGAAATGTGAGTCTCCTGACTTACACCTGCAGTCTTTATCATTATGCGTGTTCGATCTGAAGTGTTTGCACCATTTTCATGTACTAGATTTTTTCGTGCCGGACTTCAGTGAGCTCTCCTGGTTGAGAGCTTCTTTATCGACCTCAGCATTTTCGGTTGCAACCTCCTTTGGAGCCACTTGACTCGCCGCGGTATGAGGGCTTTTAGCCTTCGGTTTGCACTCTTGCGTATTGTGAAAGGGCGACTTACAAATCAAACACCACTTCTCCGTCCACTATCGTTTTGGTGAAGAGTTCGAGGTGCTCTTTTGTAGATCTTCAAAGATGCTTATCATGTCGACATATCTCGCTTTATCGAAAGCCTTTATGTAGTCAATAAAGAAGAGGTGTGGATCTGTGTTTACTTCTATACAACTGTCAATTACTGTTCTCAGTATGTACACAGCATTCACGGTACCCTTGCCTTCTACAAACCCACATTGTCTCATCTCATCTCATCTCATCATGTTCCTCCTGTACCTTGCGGTGTCGAGGTGAAGTATAAACAGCGGGATAGTGCCTTCTTATGGGCTTCATGTATCGATAGTCCCATGTACTCTGTTATTCCCTGTGTCCATCGCTTACGTGGTCGGCCTCTTCCTCTGCTTTCCTCTGGTCTGTACATTATTGCTTGTTGTGATATACTGTTAGTTAGTAACCTACTTGCAAACCATTTGACTTGCTGCCTTCTAATAAAATCTAGTGTAGCTGTAACTCCCAATTTAGTCCTGATTTCTTCATTTCCGATCTGATCTCTTCTTGATACATTGAGTATTCTTCTCAGGAATCTCATTTCCGTTCTTGTGATTTTTCTTTTCTCTTTTTCTGTCATTGTCCAGGTTTGGCATTGGTAACATTTCAGGTTGTATTTCTCCATTTTAACGTGTGATCGGTTGCGACGCCATTGTTGACCACTTGTAGCCAGTAAGCACGTGATCTGGTTATATATATTACACATGCGACCGGAAGCAGCGCCATATTTCATCGGTTGTGACCATTACCCATATGTACTGGATACAGCACCATCTTTCAGAGAATTTAGCCACGTGATCTGTTTTGCCATTAAGACGTGTGATCGGATGCGACGCCATCTTTGACCGGCTTTAGCCAGTAAGCACGTGGTCTGGTTGTAGTCATTGCACATGCGAGAGGAAGCAATGCCATATTTGGTTGGATGTGTCCATTACCCAGATGTACCGGATGCATCGCCATCTTTGAGTGGCTTTAGTCACGTGGTCTGGTTTTGCCATTACTACGTGTGCTCAGATGCGACGCCATCTGTCGTGACTTCCTTTAAAATGTAGTCCCTGGATTGAGGGGAGTCAACACCCACATTATAATATTTTTTCCCCTATCAATATCCTGGAAAATCCACCAGCTTCCGTCCAACACACTCCATCAGCCCATGGACACCTTTTCCTATCACTCTCTCACTGTCGTACTATGCCCCCTCTCATTCTTCCCCAACGCAACATATTCAACAACTATTGCTTCCAAAAATTAATACAGATTAATTTATTAAAAGAAAAGTGTAATGTACGTGAGACGTGTATGCGAAGAAAATGTGTGATGTATTCTATAATGTGTGTAGGATCGGACCTTCAGATAATAACATAGTCAGTTCATCCTTGCAATGACGCAACACAGCACGTTAAGTCAGAACAAGTCCACATCACCCGGTACTGTATCTCTCCTGCCGGACACCGACTGTCATCTGTAGTTACCTGGTAATCCATCTTCCTGATCCTCCGAAATAGATACTGTTTGTAAATTACAGCTGATCATGGACCGGTTGCCTACTACGCACAAGTTCCTATCTGTCCTAAAAATTGTACGAATCCGTTGTTGTGTGTACTTAGGTATCACTGTTATTGTTAATATACTTGATCCTAACTAGTGTCTATCTAGTTTCCAGTATCATGTCTTCTTTACTATTTCACTAGAATATATCACACCATATGACTATTATATTTTAATGTTCTTGTTTAGTTACCAATGTTCTTATGCTGTGTGATGCATCAGCAATCATCACCCATCCTAGGTGAACCTTAACACGCAGGAATCGTCATATTGGTTGGCTCTTCTGAGTCATGTTATGGTAAACCCTCCTGATTATGAGTCCAGCATAAACATAATACCATCTTTCTTCTCGGACGTTATTCCTTTTTAGTAAGAAACATTTGAGTGTCCAACTGGTGTTATGTCTAATTTAAGTTGCACTTCTTCAAACCCAGTTTTGAACTTCCTCGAAACTGGTAAGGAACCTGTGAGAAAAACAACACATCTGGTGATAGTACTAGTCACTGATCCTACCGGCTGAGTGTAAGCCTATTGCCTTGCTCAGTTATTTTACAGCTAACTAAACTCTGTCATAGAGCATATTAGCTCCTCACCTACGTCCGATCCGGCTATGACAAGGAAAGACCAATAACAGAGCGGAAACTTTCAGTGGGCAACCCACTGAAAGATCCTTCCCCATTGAGCACTTTCCCCATCTCCCAACCCATCTTAAATCTCTCCAATTATCACCCCGCTATCCTATTCATCCTAGCAGAGCCAATTATCACTTCACTACTCTAACTAGTTTTCAACTAACTGTGCTAATCATCACACTCTAGTTTTAACAAGACTACTGCCTATATTAATTAGAACTAATTAGATAATATAACTACCTTATGCAAACTATCCTCATTCCGGGATGGCTGCTACACTTTGCCATAACGACACATGCTAGTTAATTTTAAATTAATCTAACACTGTAGAGCTCTCCCACAAACACGTCCATCCTAATCCACGGTTTTGGTCAACACTGTTTCTCCCAATCATGGTTTTTGTCAACCGCCTAAAATTGGTCACGTGACGGTATTCTTTATGTCCACACAGGTGTTATTTTGGGCAAATCATCCATTGTCAAGAATCTATCTTCCCTGGCTCAATCAATGTCAGAGTTGTCATCACTTGTTTAGACTCCCACAACAAGCTAGCGAGTTCCCGTGTGCTCCCAACAACGGGTTTCCACAACAAACCGCCAATCTTCTGTCGAGTGGTGACAACCCCAGCCGCCATTTCGCTTGATGTCCAGAACTCTAAATGACAGACGGACATTGTTCTCCCGAGTTGGCCACTTCCGCTTAAATCCGACCTGTTTATGAACTGTCAAAGCGATGTATGGACTCATCTCACTCACTTCCCCTACACATCTGCAGCTGTTATTTTTGCCCGACCCGGGATGGTCTGATATCTGAGTGTAACCAGGATCTGACGGGTTCTATCTGTATTTTGTACAACTGTTGTGGCCTAGAAATGTGCGCTAACAAACTTTCTGTATTATCATTATCTGGTTAACTCATGGCGATCTCGTGACACCATCTTTGACCAGCTTTAGCCAGTGAGCACGTGGTCTGGTAGTATTTATTACAATGCGACCGGAAGCAGAGCCATACTTGATCCGATGTGACCATTACCCATGTGTATCGTTACGCGGTCAGCACGTTCCGAGTCATCCTCCGGTTTTCCCTAAAGACATGTCAGAACATATTCACTATGTTCACCCCCATCGACATAACCCCGTGATGAGTCACCCAGTCAACCAACCTCAGATCAGCCACCTATGAGTTCAATCTTTAGACTTTAATATGAGCATTACCCTCCGCTATTATCAAGGAACTGGCGTATTTATCTACCACCCCGCAACTCGACCACCCTTAACAATGATCATAAGCGCTTATATAGCCTTTATTCTACTCACATACCCTTTACCAACGAATCTCACTAAGCTTTACCCGCTAACATAAATAATATCGGCCATTTTTACTTTTTAAGGTTTTCTTTTGTAACCCATATGATGATAGTGTTTACACTACTACGACCCTCTACAGATCATATACTTGCCATATTTACATGTTTACCTATTACGAATTTCATGACACCTATCAAGACCCGAGGTTCAAACCACCTAGCCCTAGCCGACACGCCGACACCCACGCCCCACCCCTGAACCCCCATCCCCACAGCGGCCCGCCCCTAGACCATCCCGAGGAAATCCATTGTAACCCTAAGCCTTACACAGCACCAAAGGAATGATGATATATTTTATGCCTAATAAATATAAAGAAAGAAGACGGGGAAAAAACCCGAGGAGGAAGAGCACTGCACCTTAACAGCATCACTAGTATTATGATAGCTTTTTAACCCCCGGCTAACTAGAATCAATAATACTAGCAAATATTACATTTTTATATATATAAAATTTATCACACAATATCATCACAAGGGAAGTAACAGTGCAAAAATACGTTCGATTATTTATTCATGGGTTGCATCCCTTGAAAATTTTGTCGCCGAAGGATCCGCTTTTTGACGTCATCACGATGGATCATGACTTTTTATATAGTATAACACTACGTCAACAGGCGATCCGGATCCATAGTTACTAAGTAGTTTGCGCCTCCCCTTCTACCTTTGACCCTAGACAAGAAGTTGAAATGGACAAAACATGTACGCAAGACATTGGGCACGTGCAAAAATTCCGCCAATATACTTCGAGTGATAAATGGAAACAGTTGGAGTGCCCACAGCGAAACAATGTTGATGTTATAGAAATCCTTCATTAGAGGCACACTAGAATGTGGCAGCAGTAGTTACGACTTAGCGGCAGAACCCAGCAAGAAGACGTTGGGCACATTACAGACCTGCAAAGACCAGCTGGTTGGGCAGCGGCAGAGAAAATGAATGTCCAGAACATTCTAGCAAAATCACTAGAACATATAGATTGTACACACCAACAATTTCGTCATGGGAACTCATAGTGCCTTTTACAGAAACGAGCCTCGTAAATTACATCACCAAGAACACAAAGGACACAGAAGTTATATACAGTGCTGAGAAGTACATTGAAGACTTCAGGAAGAAAATCTCATGATATACAACGGTTCCGTGAACGAAAAGATGGGAGGAGGGGAACAAGAGTAGGGGTGGTGGTACCACACTGGAACCCGAAGAGACAATACAAACGAACAGACCAGACAGCGGTATGCACGGCCGAACTTGTATCAATAATTAATGGACTGGACATTGCAGAATCCACCGCAGATACTTTGTATATTTATATATCCGTGTCGTCAGTACTCACGCTCGGGAACTTTAATCGAGGAAACAGAACCGACATATAAGAGAAAATAATGGGGAATGCCACCAACCTCAGAAACATGGGATGTCAAGTCACTATCGAGTGGATACCAGCTCACAGGGGTAGAACTAAAGACGATGATGGCGACACTCATGGGACAGAATATAACCATTGTGTCAGGCAGACTATTATAACACCTGCAGATGAAATTATAGTAAATATTGTAACAAATAACCATCTCACATTTTATTTAATTTTGGTATTGTCTTACTTATGCTGTGCACAATTTTCACATTTTAATTTTTACTAATGAAGACTGTGGTATAACACATGACATGCAGGTTCTGTTTATAACTGAACATGAAGATGGTCGTTATAACACATATGTCAGTGTCCACCCTTATGCTGCGGCGTCATCATTGCCGCGAGGCAGGTACGGCAGCTTCGCCTATAGAAGTCACATGCCTGTCGCTGTGCACGGCTAGCAGGGCCGGACAGGAGTTACCTGTGCGGCACGTGGACCATCAGAACCACGTGGCGGGAAGCCGGGCAAGAAACGCTGATAGCTGCTGAGCGTCAGACTAGGTTGGACTGGAGACGAGAGCGCTTGATTGTATCTGGTTGAGTGAATGCTACTTATTGAGAAGGGAGCCTGTTCGAGTGTAGCTGACTGTATATCTGGTGTATGTGGATGTAAGTCGTAGATATTGATAGTATATGTAACTGCTTATCGTATGATGACATGTATTTGTGAGTATGTCCAGCATAGTTACAGTTCACGCCGAGTGAAATGGGCGAATAAAGTGATTGTTTCTGTGTTCGCTGCGTGTCACGTTGAGTCATTCTGTGCCGGTGTATAGTCTCACATCTGTTAGTTGTAACGAGCTGTGTAGTTGTCCTGTAGGACCCTGACAGGTGTGAACGTGGTGGCTTTCGTCAGGGTTTTTGAATCAGGTGCGATCGTGATTGTTGATTACGAAATAGGTGCGCGAGATCTTGAACAGTTTTGTGACATATGTGTGAACGAGAGTCTGTTATCCGGGTTAAGTAGTAAGGGTAAACGTATGATATGGAGTAGAAAGTTCGTGGAAGCAAGAGAGTTTTGGAAGAATTGAAAACAGAAAAATTGAGAGTTAGACAAACGACATTACGACCAACATGTATACTTTACAGCAAACAAACCTAACAAAATTTAGTGACATCACATACCTGCACAAACAGACACATTCTAATATTATTTCTGTCCAAGCAACCAGGTTGTTTTTTTTTAAAGATCCTCAACGTAGAAAGTGTGTTTTTCGTGCGACCCAAGAGCAAATATCCATTTTCGGCAACATTTCAAGAACGCCCAAGTCACTTAAGTATTCATTTTTACTACACTTTTGTGCATGAATACAGGCATTGGCTGTATTTTCTTTTGATAGACTTTGTAGAGTGTACCATATTTACTAACACAATAAAACTATTTTGTGATACATTTCTGATATTTAAACACATCCAATATGTCAACATTGGAGCAATTCATCGATTTAGGGTTAAAATTAAATTTAACTGGTGAAGAACTAAACAAATGGAGTGAGGCAAAGTATGATGAATATCTCAAAGTGCAGGAGAAAGCTAGGGAAAGAGAAGATAGGCAGCTGAAAGAGAATTAGAAAAGGCAAAATTAGATGCTAGGAGAATAGAGGCAGAAATGCAGGCTAAGTCCAAAAAGGATAAAACTGATGCAGAAATAAGAAAAGCAGAAATCGCTGCTCAAAGTAAACGGGAAGAACTGGAAATGCAACTAAAGATCAAACAGTTAGAAGCTGAAACAGCATCAATGAAAGAGTCTAAGCAATTAGAACTTAAGGAAAAAGAGAATCAATATAAAAAGTACCAGGGGATCATCAAAGGGTTTACAACAGGTGACTGCATCGCAGCCTTCACCCAAAATTTTGAAACAATAATGGAGCACTACCAGATCCCAGAGTCCGAATGGAATATTATATATATGAGAAGTCTTTCCGGGGAACCTCTGAAAGTTATAGAGACCATCCCCAAAGACCTTAGGAAAGATTACCATTACATAAAAGCTAAGATAATGGCACATTTCCTACTGGATGAGGCGGGTTACAGAGAACAATTTAGCAAACTATCTCCAAAACCTTCACAAACGTTCTCTGATTACATCTCCTTAGTCCAGGATATTTTCAGTAAGTGGCTGTCATCAGCAAAGATTAACAACAATTTTGAGAAGCTAAAAGACTTAATTTTAAGAGACAAAGTTATCTCTTCCTTACCACCACCTTTTTCGAAGTTTCTGTTGGAGTGTGAATGTGAAAGTGTGCAACAGATGGAAAAGCGTGGGTCGGCCTATTTTACGGCCAATAAGAACTGTTTTGCAAATGTACTATCTGATACAGAGTTTGTAGCAGCTGCTAGCTACGACAAGTCAAAATCTGAATCCTATTATAAACAAAAACAATTTAAGCAATCTACATCCAAATACTACCCATGTAGATACTGCAGTTTGAATCATAACGTGAATGAGATGTGTGACAAACATCCTGGTTACCTCACATACTTGCAGAACTACATAGACAAGCAAGATAAAGAGAGAAGAGGCTATAAACGATTGACCAAATGCTTTCTCTGTAAAGCCTATGGCCACTGGCGCAATGTCTGTAAAGGTAGGCAGATGAGCAAGAAAGCCAATGCTGCCATGTTTGATAGCTCTTCCTCAGATGAGGAACAAGTGGAAGACCATCCTGTAAATGTTGCTGAGGCCATAGATGTTTTCAATCTGGAAAAATGTACCACCTGCAACCGTTTCCACAAAGATGGCGTACTAACATGCGGCCATTCAGTCCCAATCGCAAGTGAAGAAGCCAATCTAGTGATAGACTCAAAGGGTAGATTGAATATTTATAGAGGTTATGTAAATGGCAAAGCTGCCACTGTTTTGCGGGATAGCGGGTGCACTCTAGTTGGTTTAAAGAGCGACTTTATCCCCCCAGAAGATTATACTGGCAGATACATAACATGCAGAACTTTCTCAGGGAACATCGAGAAATACCCTCTTGCATGGGCATACATTGACACCCCGTTCCTTAAGGGCAAAGTAAAATGCGCAGCATTATCAAACCCATGTTGCGATGTAATTTGGGAAACTTGCTCGAGGTTAACGATATGCCACATGAATTCCATCACATCTTCTGCCAATAGTATAGTTGCAAATGTGTTGACATCTGTTTGTGAGTGTTCTAGTGCAAATTCATCACCTCAGGAGTGCATTATTGAAAATCCATCATCCACTCATGATGACATTGCTATAAATCCATTACCATCGCATCATTGTATGAATGAAAATGTATTAATGTCTACAACTGAAAGTTCACAGTCACTAACACCTGTTGATGAACTTGATTGTGCAAATGTAACAACTAGATCTGATACAGCTAAGCAAGATCAGATTAAGCAAACTGAGACTCTGGAATTGCTGAGTCCAGTGATTCAGCCCCTTAACACCATGAGGGAAAACTTTATTAAAGCCCAAAAGGCTGATCCATCATTACAAAAGTATTTTAAATTGTCAAAGAAGGCTAAGTGGTACTTTGATTTAAAGGATGGTATCCTTACAAGATACTATAGTCAAAGATACCGAAACAACAGCGCAAACGGTGTTACCATTTGAACACCGCAAGAAAGCATTACAACTGGCGCACGATATACCCTTTGCAGGGCATATGGCCTATGCCAAAACCAGATCAAGATTATTAATGCAGTTCTACTGGCCAAAGTTCTGTAGCTGATACAAAACAATACTGCAGATCCTGTGACATCTGCCAGAAGCTTGTGAAAAAGGTAAACACCCACAAGCAGAACTACAGGTAACAGACCTTGCATGTAGACCATTTGAAAAGATATCTGTGGATTTGGTAGGACCTTTAAACCATGTAACAGCTAGAGGGAATAGGTTCATTCTTACAATCGTAGACCTATGTACAAGATGGCCAGAAGCTATAGCACTTAAAAATACAACTTCCAAAGACATTGTGGAAGTCTTCTTCCATGTATTTGCTAGGATAGGATTTCCTGATACGATTTTATCAGATAGAGGGAGTCAGTTTATTGCAGCAGCTACCCAGGCATTTACTAAGATGTTAGGAGTGCAACAATGTTTTAACACCCCGTACCACCCCAACTCCACTGGGATTATAGAAAAAATAAACGGGGACCTAAAGCATATGTTATCTAAAGTCACTCAAGAACACCCAGAAAACTGGGACACATATTTGCCTGCCATACTTTTTGCATGCAGAGAAATACCTCATTCCAGCACAGGTTTTTCACCATTTGAACTTGTTTATGGTGCCAAACCACGCGGCCCATTATCTATATTTAATAACATGCTGACTGACAGTGTGAGTGAAAGTAAACAATTGTCTCCGTACGAAGATGTTACATCATTACGGGACAGAATAATGAGATCTTGTATAATAGCTAAGGAATCATTGAGACAATATGTACAGACATTACGCAAACAGAGGCAACAGGACGATAACACTGACACCAGGACAGGACGTTTTACTACTACTGCCAAGTGACCGACATCTTCTGACTGACTCTTGGCAGGGACCATTCAAAGTACTAAGACAGATCTCGACAGTTGACTACGAGATTGCAGTCAAAGACAAACATAAAATATTCCACATAGACATGCTAAAACTTTATTACTACAGAGACAGCGACCAGGACGAAACTGCAGCCAGCACAACTATTGTGGACCACACAGACACTGACGACACAGACGAGACTGACGAGATACCAGTACCATCACTCGACATGACTGACAATCTACAAGACATCAAACTAAACCCCAATCTCTCTCAGACAGAGACAGACGAGTGCAAAAGAATACTGGAAGACTACAAGACAATCTTCTCTAACCATCCTGGACAGACAGACTTAGTACAACATCAGATCATCTTGACATCCGACAAACCAATAAAATGCAGACCGTATTCCATACCCATACATTACAAGGACAAGTTGCATCAAGAAATTTTAGACTTAGAACGTAACGACATCATCAGACGTTCGCAGACACATTTTTGTTCACCCATAGTGATTGTGAAGAAGAAGTTCAACACTATACGACTCTGTGTTGACTATCGAAAACTTAACAGTATCACACAGTTAGATTTAGAGCCAATGAATAACTGTGACGACATACTGACCGAACTGACAGACTCCAAGCACTTTACAAAACTGGACATGACGAAAGGGTACTGGCAGATACCAGTACACCCTAACAGCATACATTTGACAGCATTCGATACGCCCTGGGGTTTATACGAATGGTGCAAGTTGCCATTCGGGCTAGTCAATGCCCCTGCGACATTTGTGCGTATTATAAGACTGTTACTGACAGACATTCCAAACATAATATCATATATGGACGACATTTGTATTCACACTTGGACATTGACAGAGCACTTCACTACCATGCGACAGACATTCGACCGCATCAAACACCATGGCTTAACATTAAAGCCTTCTAAAGTTGACATAGCCTTTCAACAAATTTCTTTTTTGGGTTACAAAATTGCCAACGGCTTTGTCACACCAGATGATAAAATTGTCTCAAGAATTCTCAAATTATCACTTCCCACAACGAAAAAAGAAGTGAGAAGTGTTCTTGGCTTATTAAACTACTATAAACAATTTATTCCCAATTTTGCTGAGTTGAAAGCATGTTTTTCTAACCTACTAACAAAGGACCAACCAAATAAGATTGTAAACAGCAAATGCCTGAAATCTGCATTCACAAACGTCTTATATTATTTTTCGAGCGATCCGATTCTTAAATTGCCAAATTTAAATGATATTTTCAGATTGCGGACAGACGCAAGCTCCACTGCAATAGGAGCCGTGCTGTTACAAAATCATGAGGGGCTACTCCATCCAATCTATTATATTAGTCGAAAGCTCCAATGTCAAAGACTGGAACGTAACCCCTCCACCGGGAAGAGCAGTCAACCTCGAGGAGACCAAGAGGTGATACGGTGCCCCGAGGTAAGGGCAGGGGATATGGTGAAATGGGAGATGGGTAACTGGTTCTCTCATGAGACACGGAGGCGTTGACCAGAGGGTTAGCACTCTGGTCACGACAGCATCCCGCCTACATGATAGCCACGAACGCCACTCAACAGGAGAAGCTAAGGTAAGCGTGGCGAGTGGCCTGACACGCAAACGGCAAAGGACGATTCAAGGTCCCTCCGCGTGGTGTGTAACCACGCGAGGAGAATCGGCAGACGGGAGACGGGACTTGTAGTGTTCACATCGTAGAGTAGTCGATAGGAATTTTGTGTAACCAAATAGATAGAGAATTAGCATAGGCTTTAGGAAACTAGTGATAGGCAATTCTGTGGCTTTGTGTGTGGGTTTAATAGCGACTGTCATATAACTGTAACGAGCCAACGGCAATAAAATGTACCATGTATTTTCCTCGCACACGACTTGCAAGTTTCTTGTATGGTGTGGGAGAAGAATCCGATGATGCCTGGCACATGACTTGTTGACAGGCAAGGATTAATGTGGTGTCAGAAGTGGTGCTTAGACGAAAAGTCAAGCCAATCCACTCTTCCACGGCTCCAGACTAGGGTTTAATTTGTGTCAGTGACGGTAATTTGTGCAGACAAGAACAAGTTGCGAGCTAAGTTTGTGCCTATCGTGACGAAATATATTGTGTAATTGAGTTTATTAAATGATTGTTTAGTTAAATCATATAGTCTTCAAAGTTGTAAGTATTGATATTCTTATTTTCTTCCATTTATTTATGTATTTACCTATTTATGTATGAATAAGTACCAAAGGTCATTCATGGCGGAGCGATACACAGCCAGCCGACATTATCGATTTTTGCAAGCTAAAAATAGCGCTGCGCGTCTGACGTAGGAGAATTGACAAGCAGTTTTCCTACGCCATTTGCATTCAGCATTCTGGTGTTTACAAAATCGTCAAGCGGCTGCCCGACTGAATCTGTACATTATATTATTTATTATTTGTTGATTTAAGTTAGTAATTGAATATATTTATTTATTTAAACATTGTTATGGTATTTTCATTTATTTAAAAGCAATTATGGATAGTTTTGTTCGTACTTTTTCTTCGTTTACTGTCACGATGGGACTACTTTCTGGCTATGCAAATTAGACTTGGTTTGCACAACACTTACATAAACTAAACTAGGATAGTGACGAAAGGCATATACGGTTAGAACGAAGACAAGACATTGACAATAAATATTAATTAACCTAAATTCTTGTTTGTTCGTGGGCTTGTCATTGTCCCAATTTGTCTAGAAGATCATTTCGTTTACCAGTTGTTAATTATTGCTGCTCTGTAAATCAGGGTGAACAACAGCTGAGCAGATAACACATATGTATGTGGGTGTACCAAACAAGTTGTCCTGATTACTAAACGTGTGTCTATGCCAAAGTGCCAAACAAGGTGACCTGTGTTGCCGGATTGCTGGATTGCTGTTCCCTGATTCTCGGGAACATTAAGTTGAGTATATCCAATATTTTTGGCATGCAATGTGATTAATAGTGCATCTCTTTTTCAGCTTGTGATACACTAGCATATTTTTGTACTCTGATTTTTCAGGAGAAAAAATGTTTCAGCAAATAAATTGAGAGTACAACTGGTAGTGCTCAGCGATTGACAAACATAACATATCAAAGATATATAAGTGCATAAACAGTTCAGTATAGATCAAAGCAAGCTAAGTACTCAACATCATGGCTACACTAGCTGATTTCGTAAAAGCAGGCAAAGAAATGCAATATATAGAAAAAGATCTAGAAGAATATGCTGATAGGAAATTTAAAGAAGCAAAAGATGCTGAGAGGGATGAACGCGCACGAGAAAGAGAACAAGAAAGACAGCATCAAAAAGAGATGGCACAACTAGCTGAGATAACAAAACAAAAACAGCTAGAAGATGACAAACAGATTAAACAAAAAGAATTAGAGGTTAAACAACAACAGTTAGAACATGATAGAGAAGTTAAACAACAACAGTTAGAACATGATAAGGAGATTAAACAAAAAGAATTAGAAATTAAACAACAACAGTTACAACAGGAGAAGGAATTAAAACAGAAGCAGTTAGATCAAGAGAAAGAACTAAAACAAAGAGAAATAGATGAAATGACTAGAGTTAAGGACAAACAAATACAAGTTGAATCAGAGACACAGTTGAAGATGAAAGGGATGGATGTAGACTCACACGCAGAGATCTCTGCCACTAAACTAAAAAGTCAACAAGAGGAAAATAAGTTCAATAAATACAAAAACATTATCAAACCATATTGTAAAGATGATTCCGTATCAGCCTGGACAGAAAATGTAGAGTACCAGTTTAAATATCACCAAGTGCCAATAGAGATGTGGGCTATGATTTATATGAAGAACCTGAGTGGTGAGCCCCTTAAAGTGATAGAATCTATACCAACGGATCTTAGATCTAACTATCAATACATCCATGATAGGATAATGCAACACTTTTTACTTGATGCCCCTGGGTATCAGGTTCAGTTCTCAAATTTAAAACCTAAACCTAGTGAGACTTTCATTGATTACGTCTCAAATGTTCAGAGTGTACTAGATAGATGGCTAAAAGCAGCTAACATAGGAAAAGACTTTGATAGACTGAAAAATCTAATAGCCATGGATAAAGTAATATCCACTATACCATATCCTTTTGCTAAATTTCTGCACCAGTCAGACATTGAGAACATACAACAGTTCGAAAAGAAAGGCTCTGCATATTTTTCTTCTAACAGAGATATTTTTAAGACCTCAAATGACTCTGAAATAGTTTCTTTTGTGAAAGACCAACCTAAAAACTACCAGAGTAACAGAAAACCCTTTCAGAAATCTGACAACAAAGATAGAAAAGTGTCAAAGTGTATTTATTGTCAACTTTTGCACGACACTTATTCTATGTGTGACAAATCGCCAAATTATCCGGCGCATCTTGAGGATGTTATCAAGAAGCAACAAAATAAAAGATCTGCATACAGGCGTGCAATCAAATGTTTTTTTTGTTCCAGCTACGGCCATTATTCAAATAAGTGCCTTGGCCGCCAACGTATGAAAGCCAACAATGCTATTTTGATTGATACTTCTTCTGATAGTGGTAGTGAGACTGAGTGTGAAGTTGAAAATGTATTACCTTTCAGGGAGTCTGAAGATGTCTGTTGTGTGAACGATGTGTTAAGCTTTGACAATTGTGAACAATGTCACCAATTTCATGCAGACGGAAAATTAGAATGCGGACATACAGTACCATTCTCAACTGAGAATGTCAATGCAGCATTAGCCTCCAGAGGCAATTTTGTGTTCCACAATGCAATGGTCAACGATAGACCATGCCAATGTTTGCTGGACAGCGGCAGCACCCTTATTGGTCTTAAAAAGGAACTGGTGAGTCCAGATGACTATACAGGTGACTCTGTCAAATGCCGAACCTTTTCGGGTAACATTGAAATTTACCCTTTGGCCAAAGCCCGTATTAACACTCCTTTCCTTTCTGGTACCTTTATTTGTGCAATACTTGACAACCCTTGTACTGATTTGATTTTGGGTTGCTTACCCCAACTGAAACAATGTACTAGCGATGAAATAGCTGCATGGGAAAGATTAAATGCAGCTAATGCAACTACTAGAGCAGACACTGTAAAACATCAAGACACACTAGAAGATGAGAGATTACTGTGGCTTTCTCCAACTGGCACAGATGATACCAACAGACAAAAATTTATAGAACAGCAGAAAGCTGATCCTAGTGTGTCTCCTTATTTAAAATTACTGAAAGAAAGAGCCAAAGTGACCAAAAATGCCTCATGGTTCTTTAAACCTGATAAGGGCTTTCTTACTAGATATTTTACAACGGATAACCATGAGAATCAGCAAACGGTGCGACCTGTACAACACCGCCTAACTGTGCCAAAAACTGCACATGAGTCACCGCTTGCTGGTCACCTGGCATACGACAAAACCAGGGCGAGATTTCAGGCTCATTTTCATTGGCCAGGGTTTTGGAATGATATAAAATTATTGCATCGTTTTTGTAATGTCGGTCAACAATTAGTACAGAAGGGTAGACATCTCACAGCTAAAGTACTACCTCTTACTCTGGCTTCTAGACCTTTGAGAGGGAGGGTCAAATTTACCAATACACAAACAAGGGTACTTGAACAATTGATCGTAAACCAGATCAAAACATACTTCAGTTACTTCCAGACAAACAAAATGGCAAGGACCATTCAAGGTGGTATATGGAATTTCAAATGTTGACTATGAAATATCGATAAACGGACACTTAAAGATATTCCATGTCAACATGTTGAAACTTTACTTTTCACGACAAGAAACAGGAGTAGAGACAGACGAACACAGTGCACCCACACCTAATAATAAGACGACAGACATACATAGCGCAACTACACTAGTTAGCGGGACTGGCAAATCCGACAAGATGCATACATTTAGTGAGCTTACAGAATACGCATGATATATGTTTCTATACTGATGACTGGACAACACACTGACTGAAACTAAAACATGTCTTTGACAGAGTGCGACTCTTCGGTCTCACTGTCAAACCGAGCAAAGTTGAATTGGGCCTAAAAGAAATTCATTTTTTGGGTCAGTTATTTCACAAGGTCAACTTAAAACTGACAATAGAATCACTACAAAAATTATGAATCTGACCATGCCTACCACAAAGCAGCAGGTCAGAAGCCTTTTGGGATTGTTATATTACTATAGCAAACTAATACCAAATTTAAGGGAAATTACAAGTGTATTTTCCAATGTTTTAAAAACATCTGTAAAATGAAATGTCAAAGATGCATTATTAATTTCTGCATTGTCAAAATTGAAAATCCTTTTTAGTAATGTTCCAATCCTCCGCTTGCCTAATCCTAGGCTCGTTTATTATTCTTGGACAGATGCCAGCAGTACTAGGCCAATTTTTTGAGGGCATCTTCCACCCGATTTGCTACGTGAACCGTAAGATCACACTTGCTGAGTCCAGATATTCCAGATCAGAGTTGAAAAAACCCTAAGCGTCATCTATGCGGTGAGAAAACTCCATCGATTTCTGGCAGATGTTCACTGCATTGTCCCGACTGACAACTCCCCAATCACGGTCATACAAAGTGGTATGCATCGGAATGACCGTATATACAGGTGGTCGCTTATACTAGAGATTCCACATGTGTGTAGAGTAAAAATTATTAAGTTAGTACAGTATAGTATTCTATGTAAAATAGTGTATGAATACATAGACATTGTGTGCTAAACTATGTACTAAGAACAGTGATCTACCATGTGTCCGTAGACATAAACAGAAAGACTGTGCTCCGAAAAACAAATATATCACCGTGTGAACTGGAACAGCTCGTTAATGACTAAGCTCCATTCCGGTGTAGTCGGTTGTGTTAAGCACAGAAAAACAGTGTCAGAACAGTACATAATTACAGACGCAAAAATAGTGATCTACGACACCAGCTAACTCTACAGGTGCACTAACCATAGGACTCAAGTATGACTGTGCAATGTATTTCAGATACCCAGGCCAATTGTGTATATATAGTATGCCTATAAAACCAATGTACAAACATTCAGGCAACAACTAACCTGAGGTAACTGAATACCATGTATATAAACTTATTGTGATATGTAAGATAACATTTTAAGATAGTGATAAATTAGAGTTAGATTAGGAAATATAATAGTTTTCATTTTTTTTAATAGTTTGGATAGTTCAGTAATTGACCTACTTACTTAGCTTAAAATTAAATTAGAATAGTAATTTAGACGTAATAATAGTTAATTATAAACTAGATTAAAGTTTTGATAAGAATAGTACCATTTAATTTGTTACATTTCACTTAGCTTCATTTCAGTTCAGTTCATTCCATCCTAATGAACCATACCATCTAGCAAACATTACCATTTACTATTATCATCATTTTATATCGTAATAGGATAAAAAGATTAGATAATTGAACATACAGCATGTACATCATTTAGATTAAGAACACCAGTCATATATCTTGTTTTGCAGTTAAAAGCATTAGGTATAATTGTGTTATATTTCACATTACCCAATTTTATAAAGGTACATAATTTGTTTTCACATTACCCACTTCAGAAAGATACATAACTCATATCACATCAATTTCATTTAATTAGTTAGATTACATCCCTTAGAATAGATAAAGATTAGGATTAATGAAAGCATATCTTAGCATTAATGTTACAAAATATATTAAAGTAGTTAACACATTAAATACATATTTATAAATTAGTATTAGTATATTAGTATTTAGAGTTTTATTTTAGTAAAACATAGTGGTTGATAGGACCAAGGGGACAAACCATCAACCCTTTCTCTTGCATGTAAATATAAGGTAAATATATGACTCGTGCAGCGATTGTCGCACAGTCATTGAGCTCAACTTTCTCAAACTGAGCCAAATTTGTACAGTGTCACTCCAAGGTTTTTAAATAATTGGGAGGATGAAAGATGTGTGACAGGATTAAGGGTGAAAGACGTGGAACAGAAGTGTGAAAGTGAGAGCGAATGTCTAATATACAGGAGAGAGTGATATTAGTCAGCGAGTTTTTATGCTGCTCATCGCGACTATTAATTGTTGGCTGCGTTAAATGTTTGTTTTCGGTGATGAAAATGTGCTGTTGTAAATATGTTGTGTGTAATTTAGTTTAGATTTTACATTAAGTATTTTAAGGTTCATAATAAGGGAACGTAGTCACGAATTAGTGTTATACACTTGTTTGTGGCCACATTTAACCGAATTATGGCACTTAAAAACTAACATACATACACATGATAGTTAGATACACAGTTTAGAAGTTAGATTAGAATATTAATTACATCCAAACACGCAAACAACCAGAAAAACAAACACATAAATTACATACATATTTTATTGATCAAAGGGAGATAACTTCAGGTCAGGGGACATAATAGACAACGAAACACTAACTTAACAGTGAAATAAAACTTTACACGCGGAAGCGAAATAGGTAAAGCCTGTCGCACACACCTTGTGTAATGGTTGTTAAATATTATATAGGGGACATGAAGCAATTCATGTGTTGACCCTAACAAAGTCAACTTTGTATGGGTAGTAAGTTAATTTACTATGTGAGGGCAGGTCTTATAAGACAACAGTCCGGTTCAGACATACCTCTAATAAATATAATATTGCATGTGAGAAGAGCGCTCACGCCAACCAGACAAGTTTGTGGCGATTGCAAGTAGCCAAGTAAAGTGTTACTACATTGTGACAATAGTCAGTAGAAGTCTATTAGAGTACCCAAAGCCAGGTTATCTACAGTCTTTGACAAAAATTAGAGACACTAATTTTTAGAAACCTCTTGCGTCACAACCAGTGAGTGAAAGTTGATGACACAACGCAGGAGGGGAGGGTGTGTGTCAAAGACTGGAACGTAACCCCTCCACCAGGAAGAGCAGTCAACCTCGAGGAGACCAAGAGGTGATACGGTGCCCCGAGGTAAGGGCAGGGGATATGGTGAAATGGGAGATGGGTAACTGGTTCTCTCATGAGACACGGAGGCGTTGACCAGAGGGTTAGCACTCTGGTCACGACAGCATCCCGCCACGACAGCATCCCAATAGCCACGAACGCCACTCAACAGGAGAAGCTAAGGTAAGCGTGGCGAGTGGCCTGACACGCAAAAGGCAAAGGACGATTCAAGGTCCCTCCGCGTGGTGTGTAACCACGCGAGGAGAATCGGCAGACGGGAGACGGGACTTGTAGTGTTCACATCGTAGAGTAGTCGATAGGAATTTTGTGTAACCAAATAGATAGAGAATTAGCATAGGCTTTAGGAAACTAGTGATAGGCAATTCTGTGGCTTTGTGTGTGGGTTTAATAGCGACTGTCATATAACTGTCACGAGCCAACGGCAATAAAATGTACCATGTATTTTCCTCGCACACGATTTGCAAGTTTCTTGTATGGTGTGGGAGAAGAATCCAATGATGCCTGGCACATGAGTTGTTGACATCCAACCAAGGGAGAGACGTTGGTCGACTCCGCAACTGTAGGCCCTTGCTTTAATATGCGCAGTCCGTAAGCTATCCCGTTTTCTCTTAGGGAAGCATTTTATTGTTGAAACCGACAACAACCCACTGACGGTAATCACGACTGAAACTACAACAAATCAGCGCATAGCCAGATGGTCGCTACTACTTCAAGATTTTGATTTTGAAGTCAGGCATATAAGTAGCTCACAGAATACAATTGTCGATCTTCTGTCTAGGTGTCCAGACACGTCCAATAGTCTACCTGTGTAAGAGCGCAGCTTATGAAGCATGTATAACCACCAGCAGGTTACAAGCGCTCTAAATCCAGCGAAAGCATATTATTTCTGAGATTCACTGTGATTCATCGGGAGAAAAGGAACACTGTCCCATGTGTGTGTGTGTGTGTGTATATATATATATATATATATATATATATATATATATATATATATATATATATATATATATATATATATATATATATATATATATATATATATATATATATATATATATTGTGTTTTAAATTAATATAGATGTGTATATAGTTTAGTTATTGTAGGAACGCGAGGAACAGTGCTGTAAAAAGAACTTTGTGTGACCTTATTTTAACTACAGACATCAAGTGCAACGAACAGTTCTACACATGAAGTCCAAACCTACCTTGTTGAATGGACTTATCCAATATCAGTAGAACCAGCATACGGGAGTATTCATACATCTTTTAACCGTGTGAAAGGGACAATTGACATTCTACATTTGCATCAGTGTTAGTTAATCCAATAGAAATTGAACGGTAATCCATCAAACTGACTGTGTGAAATATAATCCGCCACTTTGTATAACATCGAAACTTTGGTGACAATATTTACACACCAACCGATGTAGTTCCGGGGTCAGTGAATTAATTATCATAAATTTATCAAAATGGTGTAGTACATATTAATCTTCACAAAGTGGTGACGTTTATTTAATGTGTGATTTAAAATTTACATTTAAATACATATAATTTATTTATTTCTATTAATTGTGATCTAAGAATCATAGTTTGATTAACTTGTTTGCAATAGCACCGTTTGGTCGCTATTGATGAGAAGCATCAGTCTATGACGCTTAGAACGGAAGATTTGAATGTAATTTACTTATACTTTTGAAAGTTCGGAAATAATCGCCCATGTGTAATTACGTCATTTTCCTTTCAAGGGAAACAATTTGTGTGATTGAAATCTTGGTAGAATGGAAATTTCATATAGGTAACCGTCATGAGGCCAGACGAACAACATCACAGGTCAAGGTCAGCCATGCGTGGATCAGAAGTACTGAAGTTGGGACCGACATTTGTCTATCCGATCAGTTACGGTTGGTAGCAGATGTTGAAGACGCATCATAACAGAGATGTCTTACAGCTTGACCTGTATCTTTAATTTTTTTTTTCTGGTCGCGAAGTAGTTGCATGGTTTGCTTATTGCAAACACCGCGGATAGCTACTGGACTAGCTCGGTCCACATACAACGACGTATGAAAATCCAACTGGAGGATTACACTTGTATATTGTTGCTCCACAGCGCCATGCACGCAATTTTCTGTATGTCATACTATTGCCATGTTATTTCAATACAGCCAAATCGTCACGTCAGATGACAAACCATGGGTAGACTCTGACAAGTTTTATAAAACCAAATGTACAGATCCAAGAATGAAAGGTTACACCTTTCATTAACGGGGCGGTGGGAGAATGTCAGAGTCCACCCTTATGCCGCGGCGTCATCATTGCCGCCAGGCAGGTACGGCAGTTGTGCCTAGAGAAGTCACAGGCCTGTCGCTGAGCACGGCTAGCAGGGCCGGACAGGAGTTACCTGTGCGGCACGTGGACCATCAGAACCACGTGGCGGGAAGCCGGGCAAGAAACGCCGATAGCTGCTGAGCGTCAGACTAGGTTGGACTGGAGACGAGAGCGCTTGATTGTATCTGGTTGAGTGAATGCTACTTGTTGAGAAGGAAGCCTGTTCGAGTGTAGCTGACTGTATATCTGGTGTATGTGGATGTAAGTCGTAGATATTGATAGTATATGTAACTGCTTATCGTATGATGACATGTATTTGTGAGTGTGTCCAGAATGTTACGTTTACGCCGAGTGAAATGGGCGAATAAAGTGATTGTGTCTGTGTTCGCTGCGTGTCACATTGAGCCATTCTGTGCCGGTGTATAGTCTCACATCTGTTAGTTGTAACGAGCTGTGTAGTTGTACTGTAGGACCCTGACAACATAACATGACCATTCTGGTTATTAAATATAATATGAAGTGAAGAAGTGAAGTCCCTGCTATGATATCCTCAGGCAACAGATGAAATTGCAGTGTCCATTTTGACTTTTTAACAGGGGAACCTGAATTTCACTGCTGTCACCCAACGATGTGAATATGGCAACTTGGACGGACAGCATAGCATCCATACAGGGCAGATATAAATAATATGTGGTGTTGTGAGGCCGACATATAACAACACACATACTGGGTGAGGTTATTATGTGTTTACATGACCAGTGTAACAAGCTACGTGGAGGGTCCCAAATAGCCCTGTCACAATGTTTAAATAATCTTCTATAGCCCTGGCTGGGATAGGTCTTTACTTGCCAACCCTCCTCCGTTCCCCGGACTCACTGTCACTCTTTCTTTCGACCTAGGGACCTAGTCCCTAAGGTGTATTTCTGGCTGACACATAAGTAACCCGGTGCTCATTGGAGTAAACTAAAACGTGATTTATTAAATTAATAAAGAACAGCACAGGAAAACATTAAGGCAGATAAAACAGATAGTTCTAAACAGACACAACAAGGATAACGTTCAGGCACAGAGCCTCAGGTAGCTATCTTCACAGACCCAGCTTCATACACTGTCCGATCTGTCCACATACAGCTCACCGCGTGTGCAAGAATCTCCTTCCTTCCAGGTAATTGGTTGTACGTACAACAGCCTTCTGTAGAACCAAACTTCCAAGTTTCCATGGACCACAATCTTTAGTAATCAAATGTTCTAGGGAAGTGCCATGGAATCACTTGGCATAATGTCAGGTAGGAAATAATATCCTGGAGAACGGTTCTTATATAATAATGGGTGTGTCTGAGTGATTGGCGGGGTCCAGCCAATAATACAAAAGGACTCAATCCAAGCGTATCGAGATGACTGGTGATGTGTCAGTACAGCTGACGGTCATTCTTTCAAGGTCAGCAGTGGCTCTATCTCGTAGAGATCATATCCTTAGAGCTGGCATGGCCCAAACCTTGCCATGGCATAGTCATAAACATACTTTCTGCGTAGAGCCCTGTCGAGACCTTCAGCTCTGTTCATACTTCCAAAAGAAGGACCCTGGAAAGGACAAACATTTGTGAGAGTCTCCAGCCTAAACTTCTGGTACAGCCTACATGGAGACTCCTAATGGTCTCAGCACATCAGTTGCCATACCAAAATATATACATAATAATACTAATCAAGAGCCCTGATTGAATTGGCCCGACCTGACAAGATGCCCTGGATTGGCAGCGTCTTTCCTAGACTAGGCCTTCAGCTTGACGAGGTCTTGTCGTTTGACCCTAGGAACCTTTTGTATATAAGACTCACTCTCCACACTCATACCAAGCCTTTATTATTATTGGGCACATTCATGTCCATGCTTCCCTCTCACTTGCAAACCATGCCTTTCTCACAACCAAGATCTTGTGGTGTGGTGCGCCTAGTAATCTGTGTGTTTCTCCCCGTTAACTAATAGTATAGTAGCGGGGTTGTATGGCACGCAGTGGAGTTCCCCATTCCCAGCAAGAATATGAAAGAAGATACTACCTCTTGCGGCTGCTGCTCTTGTCTGAGCTGTCGCCGCATTGTACCGGCAGTGCCTCACCTAACACGTAGATTCAGAGGAATGCAGGTTCTCTCAATAAGATAACGAAGTTTATTTATAATCCCCACATCATCCTATCGACTAAAAGACGAAAGAGATAGCACCGTGGATAGCCTCTTCCGGCTCAAGAAGATAGATCATAGATTGGTGGACCCCATCCCCAAGGAGCCCTTCCCTCCTTCCGGCACACCGTAGCTATCTAATGTGCTTATATTTAAAAGAGAGATGCTACTAAGTAACGGTAAGCCGTAGGAAGAAAGATATCACTCGTCTATCAGCTGCCAAGAACCAGCGATATCATTTGGTAACAACTTATTCTTCAGATGTGTTCCCTTGCCATTCCAAGATCAAGACGCGTAGCCAGATTGGCTAACGGTCAACCCTTCCCAATATGGCAAGACTGCTGTTTCGCCATATCCTCTCAGTCTTTAAGACAATAGAGATTTATAAGTGCAAAACTAATTACAACCTCAGATTACCTTTCTTAGGCCATCAGTATTCTGCCTTTAGAATGTCGCAATCTTTAACTTGGACTCTTGACATTAGGCAGTAGATAACGATCAGTAGAAACGGACATGAATCCTCCAGAAGCCGCACCAGTGCACATTTGGCACAGGGCGCTCCATCGGGTCTACCCGAAAGAACCAAACATATATTTACTCGCTCCATGTAAAGATTGTGTTATGAAGGTAACCCAAAGAACTATCTTTCATGGAGATTGAGCGAACAAGAGAACTGAGAGCTTCCGAAAGCCGTTTCCCCCTGTTTTCCCAAAATCAAAGAAGTCATGAGGACATGAGCCACTGGCGTTTCGCCACATAGGCCCCATCTTAAGAAAGTCGAACCCTACGAACTTTCGACTACCAGAGGTTCTGTTCGAATGACCCCACCCTCACATTCAACCATAGGATGTCGTGATAGGAAATCCGCTCCCACATTCTCCCTTCCGGGGATGTATTCGACCGTGAACTGGTACGGTTGTAGGAGCAATGACCATCTCATTAACCTCGCGTTCAGTTTCTTAGAAGTTGCCAAAAAGGTCAGAGGTTGATGGTCGGACTGCACTTTGAACGGTACTCCATACAGATAAGGTTGAAATTTCTGTACCGCCCACACTAGAGCCAGACATTCCCGTTCGACTGTGGAGTAATTCCGTTCGGCGGATAACAGTTTTCTACTTGCATACGCCACCGGACATAGCACCGAAGCATCATCTCGCCCTTCCTGCAACAAAGTTGCCCCAATCCCTATGTTACTCGCGTCGGTTCTTAGAACAAAGGTTTTCTCCAAATTTGGGAGTTGCAGGACTGGCCTATCCACCAAAGCCTGTTTCAGCCTCCCATAAGCTTCTTCACAGCTCGGGGTCCAGATTATAAGATCTGGCGATCATTTCTTCAGAGTCTCGGTTAACGGCGCCGCAATTTCGTTGAACTTTGGAATAAATTTCTGGTAAAACCCACACAGAGACAAGAAAGACCTAACATCTTTTTTTGGATTTAGGACGGGGTGCGAGACGGACCTTTTCAATATTCTTTCTTTACGGTACCAGTCCCCCTGAGGTAATAGTATGTCCCAGAAATTCCAAGGATTCATAGCCAATCATGCATTTGGCTGGACGGGCGGTTAACCCTTCCTCTTTTAACCTGTTGAAGATCTGTCCCAAGGACCTCAGGTGATCACTCAGATTGTCAGACGCGATGAGAATATCATCTATAAACGAGACCACAGAGGGATCCTTTAAAGGGTCTAATAACATTCTCATCATGCGAGTGAACACACTGGGCGCATTGCTCAGCCCAAATGGCATCACCTTGAATTCGTAATGCCCGCTCGGAGTACTGAAGGCGAGCCAGGGGCGAACCTCGGGTTTCACAGGGATCTGATAATATCCCCTGCTTAGATCAATTTTTGAAAAGTACTTTGCCTTATTTAGTCTGGCAAACAGTTGATTTGTGTTCGGTAACGGTTCAACTTGGAATGTCGTACATTTGTTTAAATGCCTGTAATCAATACATAGGCGGTGCTCCCCACTGGGCTTCCTCAACAAGACAACCCCGGCATTATAAGGAGAAGTCGAAGGAGTGATGATGTCACCGTCCAGAAGCTTCTGGATTTCAGCTTCCAGGGCCTTCTCTTTCGAAAAGGGCACTGGATATATTTTTTGGCGAACAGGGTCTTGGGTAGTCAGAGTCATATTAAACTCGACTAACCCTGTTCGCCCTGGCCGATCGGTAAGAATCTGCTGATGGGACTCCAACAAACGGATGACCCGGTCGGTGTCTTCAGCCGACAGATCAGGATTAATATGTACATCCCTATAGGTTTCCCCAGAGTTTAAAGGATACTCCCTATCCGCGTCTTCGCCCGATTCAGTTTCCATCGCGACCGCCATAGTCATAAGTGGGAGAGAGGTACCATCAGATCGTTCTTCATACTTTTTGAGGAGGTTAATGTGGAAGATTTTAGATTTCCCCCTGATCCGGATGGCATAGTTGGTTCGGGACACAACCCTTTCCATCGGGAAAGGTCCCTGCCAACCAATTTCGAGTTCATTGGAACCCACTGGAAGTAACAACAGAACCCGATCCCCCACTTTAAGAGACCTATCTTTTGTCCTTCTATTGTAGTAGGCCGCGTGTCTCTTTCTGGCTGCCCTTAGATTCTGAGCTGCCAAAGCCCAACCCGTCTGGAGTTTCTTCTTTAACTCTTCGACGTATTTATATGAGGATACAACTTCTTCGGAAGTTTCTTCCTCTGTCCAACATCTCAATAGGGCTTCTAAGGGACCCTTAATATGTCTCCCGAATAGTAGAGTGGCTGGTGGCAACCCGGTCGACCCATGGGGAACCTCCCGATAGGCGAACAAGGCGGCTGAGATATACTCATCCCATCTGTCTGGTTTCTCTTGAGCCAGCTTCCGAAACATGGTCATCAAGGTACAATTAAACCTCTCTACTTGCCCATTAGACTGAGGGTGGTACGGGCTTGTGTGAATGTGGTTAGTCTGGAAGATACGAAAGACTTCTTCCATCAGCTTACCACAGAACTGAGACCCATTGTCCGTTAGGATCTGGTTGGGAAATCCCAACCGAGTAAAGGTCTCCACCAGTGCATCAGCCACTCGCTTAGAGTCGATTGTGGCCAAAGGTATCGCCTCACCCCACATGGAACAGCAATCCACCATCGTGAGAATGTACTTATTCCTCTTCCTAGTCCGAGGAAGAGGACCAACAAGATCGATAGCAACTCTCTCGAAAGGAGAGTTCATAATGGGCATGTCACCCAAGACTAACGGAGCCGTCCAGTGTTTTGGTGCCACACGCTGACACTCTGGGCACGACTTGACGTACCTACGCACGTCTCCAGTCATCCCTGGCCAGTAGTAATGGCAGGAAATGCGCTGGAGAGTTGCCCCGACACCCATATGTCCACTGAAAGAAATGGTGTGTCCCATATGAAGAAGCTGTTCCCGATAAGCCTTAGGAACTACCAGCTGTCCATGCTGGCGTTCCTCCACTCCGGCTCTCCGGTACAGTAACCGATTCTTCATATAATACTGACCCCGTCTTGGTGGGTCAGAACTTTTTGGCAACTGGTTGAAGCAAGGTTGCAAAGTAGCATCCTGGCTTTGAGCAGCTCGTAACTCCCCAGGCAAGGGATTCACGATCAAGGCTGGCGTCTGCTCATCCTCCGATTGAGATCTGGTTTGCATCGCCCCTACGTACATGGGTTCGGTTGCAATCCCTAGAAAGACGTAGCGACAACCCAAGATCATTGGGAAGATAGGATCGAGCAGAACGGCTGCCTGTATAGTGCCGGTAACATATTTTGATTTGATGTCCACCTTCGCAATTGGAAGAGACATCGCCACCGCACTCTTTGTCGCCGTTTGAATCTCAATAGATTCCCCGGTTAACTGCTCTGGGCTCACTAAGTGTGATGAAATTACAGCCTCAAACTGCAGACCTGTGTCATAGAGACACTCAACTGGTTGTCCGTTCACAAGTATCGTTTCTACTACTGGTGGTTTCTCTGAATCTTTGTTCTCAAGACCCCTCCCTTCTACCTCCTTGTTAGACCCTTCCCCGGTTTCTACAAGACAGGCAGCATAGTGAGAGTTTTTCTGTTTGCGCCGGCAATCGGCCGTATTGTGTGTGGGAGATTTGCAGTAGGCGCACCACTTTTCACTCCACTTTCTTTTAGGAGATCCAGGTGGACTCTTACCAGAGGGTTTCTTAATTGGAACTTTATCGAAAGGATCCTCCTTTTTAGTGTGGGTTGTTTTAGGGTTCTTCTTCTTTCCAGACCAAGTGTCTGGTGATCGGGGATTGGGTTGTGACAGTTCCCCAGTATCTCCATGAGCTAGCACATACCTTTCCGCTAATGTATTTACCAAGTCTAACTTCTCTGCCCCATTTTCTAGCAAGAAAGTTTGCAATGGCTTCGGCATCATCCTTTTCATTTGGTCCACGACCACTAATTCTTCTAAACTTTCATAGTCGTTAGCAAAGCCAGCTAATGACATCCACTTCAAAAGGTAAGACTTCAGACGAACACTGTAGGCTGCGAACATCTCCCCTGGTTCTCTCTTCGACTTTCTGAACTGCTGTCGATAATTATGAGCTGTCATCTGGAACCTTTTCAATAATGCTTTCTCCAGAGCTTCATAGTCATTCTCCATACCAGGTGGCAACCTTGAGTAGACCTCGTACGCGGTCCCCCTCAGGCCCTACGAGAGTTTCAAGTTCCATTTCCCACGTTCCAGTCCCATAGCCAAAGCCATCGACTGGAATTTTTGAAGATACTGGTCGATCTTCTCTTTGTGTTCATCGAACGGGAGCAAAGGGAACTTCATTGCCTGGTATGGACCGCCACTAGGAGTTGTTGAGTCAGGTAGAACTGTGCCTCCTACTGCACCCTCGCTTTCCTTAGCAGTTTTAGCTCTAAGCTCTAACTTCCTCATGCGGAACTCATGGTCTCTGACGGCCTGTTCTGCTTCCCTTTTCTTAGTTTCGCTCTCAGCTTCCATTTTCTTAGCTTCGCGGTCAGCTTCTATTTTCTTAGCTTCACGCTCGATCTCAAATTTCCTAGCTTCGCGCTCAGTCTGTCTGAAGTCTCTTTCAACTTCCTGAACATATTTTTGTAACTCTACACCATCGTAGCCCATCTCTCGACCTTTAGCCTGTACTTCTGCAACATTAAATTTCGCTGATGCCATCTTAACTCAGCGGGTAAATGTATACAATTCTATATCAAAACTTTATCGTTCAAATAACAATTGGATAGTTTATACGACCACAACACGTCATATGTCGGTCAGTTTGTGTCAGGCAGAGTACAGACAATAGCCAGGCACGGTAGGCAGAACCTATTGATAGTAGACAAGGATATCTGTCCCCTATCACTATATCAGCCAGAACTCCACCAGGATTTCAAATATCCCGGGACGTGCCCCCAGAAATTTTAACAAGCTACGTGGAGGGTCCCAAATAGCCCTGTCACAATGTTTAAATAATCTTCTATAGCCCTGGCTGGGATAGGTCTTTACTTGCCAACCCTCCTCCGTTCCCCGGACTCACTGTCACTCTTTCTTTCGACCTAGGGACCTAGTCCCTAAGGTGTATTTCTGGCTGACACATAAGTAACCCGGTGCTCATTGGAGTAAACTAAAACGTGATTTATTAAATTAATAAAGAACAGCACAGGAAAACATTAAGGCAGATAAAACAGATAGTTCTAAACAGACACAACAAGGATAACGTTCAGGCACAGAGCCTCAGGTAGCTATCTTCACAGACCCAGCTTCATACACTGTCCGATCTGTCCACATACAGCTCACCGCGTGTGCAAGAATCTCCTTCCTTCCAGGTAATTGGTTGTACGTACAACAGCCTTCTGTAGAACCAAACTTCCAAGTTTCCATGGACCACAATCTTTAGTAATCAAATGTTCTAGGGAAGTGCCATGGAATCACTTGGCATAATGTCAGGTAGGAAATAATATCCTGGAGAACGGTTCTTATATAATAATGGGTGTGTCTGAGTGATTGGCGGGGTCCAGCCAATAATACAAAAGGACTCAATCCAAGCGTATCGAGATGACTGGTGATGTGTCAGTACAGCTGACGGTCATTCTTTCAAGGTCAGCAGTGGCTCTATCTCGTAGAGATCATATCCTTAGAGCTGGCATGGCCCAAACCTTGCCATGGCATAGTCATAAACATACTTTCTGCGTAGAGCCCTGTCGAGACCTTCAGCTCTGTTCATACTTCCAAAAGAAGGACCCTGGAAAGGACAAACATTTGTGAGAGTCTCCAGCCTAAACTTCTGGTACAGCCTACATGGAGACTCCTAATGGTCTCAGCACATCAGTTGCCATACCAAAATATATACATAATAATACTAATCAAGAGCCCTGATTGAATTGGCCCGACCTGACAAGATGTCCTGGATTGGCAGCGTCTTTCCTAGACTAGGCCTTCAGCTTGACGAGGTCTTGTCGTTTGACCCTAGGAACCTTTTGTATATAAGACTCACTCTCCACACTCATACCAAGCCTTTATTATTATTGGGCACATTCATGTCCATGCTTCCCTCTCACTTGCAAACCATGCCTTTCTCACAACCAAGATCTTGTGGTGTGGTGCGCCTAGTAATCTGTGTGTTTCTCCCCGTTAACTAATAGTATAGTAGCGGGGTTGTATGGCACGCAGTGGAGTTCCCCATTCCCAGCAAGAATATGAAAGAAGATACTACCTCTTCCGGCTGCTGCTCTTGTCTGAGCTGTCGCCGCAATGTACCGGCAGTGCCTCACCTAACACGTAGATTCAGAGGAATGCAGGTTCTCTCAATAAGATAACGAAGTTTATTTATAATCCCCACATCATCCTATCGACTAAAAGACGAAAGAGATAGCACCGTGGATAGCCTCTTCCGGCTCAAGAAGATAGATCATAGATTGGTGGACCCCATCCCCAAGGAGCCCTTCCCTCCTTCCGGCACACCGTAGCTATCTAATGTGCTTATATTTAAAAGAGAGATGCTACTAAGTAACGGTAAGCCGTAGGAAGAAAGATATCACTCGTCTATCAGCTGCCAAGAACCAGCGATATCATTTGGTAACTACTTATTCTTCAGATGTGTTCCCTTGCCATGCCAAGATCAAGACGCGTAGCCAGATTGGCTAACGGTCACCCCTTCCCAATATGGCAAGACTGCTGTTTCGCCATATCCTCTCAGTCTTTAAGACAATAGAGATTTATAAGTGCAAAACTAATTACAACCTCAGATTACCTTTCTTAGGCCATCAGTATTCTGCCTTTAGAATGTCGCAATCTTTAACTTGGACTCTTGACATTAGGCAGTAGATAACGATCAGTAGAAACGGACATGAATCCTCCAGAAGCCGCACCAGTGCACATTTGGCACAGGGCGCTCCATCGGGTCTACCCGAAAGAACCAAACATATATTTACTCGCTCCATGTAAAGATTGTGTTATGAAGGTAACCCAAAGAACTATCTTTCATGGAGATTGAGCGAACAAGAGAACTGAGAGCTTCCGAAAGCCGTTTCCCCCTGTTTTCCCAAAATCAAAGAAGGCATGAGGACATGAGCCACTGGCGTTTCGCCACAACCAGAACATTTTCAATACAAGTTTACCTTTCAGGAAATAACCAGACGATAATGTGCAGGCATATCACAAACAGCAAAACATGATCTCTGAATTAAACCACTGTGATATGTTTGTAAGGCAACGTTCTATCTTCCCATTACAAGAAACAACAGCACTGGACAGGATGCAAGTTTATATGTAATGAATTATTTGCTTGCCTTCGCTTGCTTTGTAGTCCACACACGTTTTAATACTGGTAGTGCACTGAACTGATTGTTGTGTGTTGATTAGCTTTCCTTATTACCAGTTTCTCTTGCCAAGAGGCGAACCCACTTCGACTTCTGAGGCATTTATAATGTACGTCCAGAAGTCAAGGACGATAAGTCGACATTCGAATCCAATTAATCGGTATAGGGGTCAGCAAACCGGAAGTTTAAGAGCTAGCGATCGTGTCCATTCGGCCACGCTGATCTCCGTAATGCATGTTATTTCACTGGGCATTTAATGCTGCAGGTTTTAGGCTGGGTCTACATAGCTCAGGCTATATTTGTCAAATCCTTCTCTATGCGAATTCGAACTCATGGCCACTGACAAGGATGCCAGTCACAGCGCCATCGCGGCTAAAAAAATTATGTCTTTTGTTACTAGACGCTTGAGTGTTTTAGTCAGGTCTTGGTCAGATATGACTAAGTTTCCGTATGACAGTTGACTGTACTACCTGCTTTTGTAAAGCCACATGTTGGACGGTGCTCACCAAACCCGACACGCCACATTGTGCCAACGGCTTCTAGCGGAGGAGCACCGTTTGGAGGGAACAAACCTCATCCTAGTGCGAGGAATTGCAACCTGAAGACTAAATGTCACGGCAGCGCGGATCATGCCCTAATCCTTGTACGGCAACTGATCTAATATCAAATCTTCGACAGACGGACAGTTAATGCAATGCTTTGCTGGTCCGAAAACTGTAGCAGCTTGTCTTGTTCCAGATATATTGGTGTTACCTTTCCTCTGGAGTAACTTGGCAGGTGTCTGCTTATGGTCGTGGCCAGATGAAGTGCAGATGACCACATTTTGATCTAGATTGCATGGTAAACGTGTGGTCTTTGCAATACAGCCCGTAAGATTGTTATGTTTATTAATGTGGCCGACATATTTTACCTGGCTCGTTTTTATTTCTAAGGTATTTTTTTTTTTTGGTGATTGCGGTGGCCACTACAGTTGGGCATCTCCAACACCGGCCATGTTTACGTCTGTGTGTACTCTTTCCTGACTGGTTGCAGATTATGGTCACACACATTACAACGCGCCTGGTGTCTTAGGGATTTCAATAAATATAGACTGATATAATTCAGGAGGTTTGTCTTCAGTATCATATATTGCATTCAGCAGCCTGACAAATTTTTAGTGATTTGAGAGGGAACCAGTGCCAGATCAATAGCATTGACCCCATCTCCTGCTCTGTTTGCAATTTTGGTATTTCAGTCACTGTTGATGCAGACAATGTCGATGGTTTCAAGTAATCATACAATCCCTCCCATTTGTTTTTTAAAAGAATTGTTTCCCATGATCTGTCGAACATTTTACTGAGAAACGTAGACACCTGTATAATAGGAATTCATGATATCAAGGGACATAAATAGAATTATGTGTTAATCAACAAGGGAGACAAGGACATTAATTTAATTTAGTATGTACATGAAGGCTGTGTAATGAAAATAATTAGCCTGCAGATAGCATAATATAATTTCTAATTAAACCTACAACCCATAAGATGAATACCTGCTAAAATACATGTAAGTTATAAACTGTCTTGGAATTCTAGAATGCGACCTCACATGGTAGATAATGTTTCAAAACAAGTGTAGTCTATGTATGGGATAATGTATCATGCTTAAAATGCTTCTGGATATTTAAGATCAGTCTATAATTTGACAATATTTTTGGCAGGCACGTGTACATGTGCCACAAAATAATATAGCATCTCTGCCCCCCCCCCCCACCCCTTGGCTAATATCAGCCTTTAGTATTCCCCCCCACCCTACCCAATGCTGCACTTGGTCTGGTAAGGGACTGAGATAATCATCACACTTCACAACGCCTAACAGCAGACATGTTAACGGCTCAAGGAATCAGATGACACCGATGTCCACCTATGATACACAAGCGGATTTCGAATGTTCACCTAAACGTTGCAGACATATGTCATTCCAGTAAGATTGTTAGCAATATAGGTCGTTCCGAAAAAGAAAAAAACAAACAAATAATAATAAACTGTTAAACGAAAACGTGATTAATAAATCACCAACAGTATGTTTTTAGTGATAAAGTGTGTGTGGTTTAAGCAACACCCTAGAACAGGGGTCACCAAACTACGGCCCACGGGCCGGATCCGGCCCGCAACGTCATTTAATCCGGCCCGCCGTCGGTACTCGAACTTGCTTGATATAACTATGAAACACGAGACGTTGTGATACAATTTAAATGTAAATATTATGTGTAGAATAATAGGAGATCTTCACACGTGCGGAGACCTCCTGGCTGCACTAGGTTGTTTATTTAGGTGGCCCTATTTATAAATTTTGCGAACCTTATTATGAGATATATTCTATTACCAAATGAAGCTGTCTGCCGCGACTCTACAAGAGTATGGAGTAGCATATCCCTTGATACCCTGGTAAAAAATGTATAGGATGCTGGGATGTTGTGTTGTATAACAGCCCAGTAAAGCCATGTTCCCGTCTCTTTGGCATTGGGAACAACTTAGGTCGAAGAGATGCTGATGTCTAATTTTCAGCAGAGGATTTGAACTTAAACCCCTGAGCCACTGCCAAGTAGATGGGCGAACATGCCCCAGGCACGGCCGAGCGTAGCCACTGTTTTTCCAGACCGCAGTAGAGAGGGTAGACAGCCCTGTGAAGATCCAAAAGATCCAAGAGGATCTTGATTGTGGATTGACGATTATCTGCTGTGAGGTGAGTTTTGAACGAACCTTCATAGTTTAAATAGGAATATAGGAATATAATAGCTATGTCTGTGCCTGAGAACAATAGTGGAGGGATATATGCCTGGGAAGAGAGGAAGAAGAAGGCCAAAGAGAAGATGGGTGCAAGATGTGGCGGATGATCTCCAGATGGATGCATCTGAAGCGGGAAATCTTGCTTATGATCGAGAGGATTTCCGGAAGGTTGTTATGGGAGCGAGATTCTGCAAAGGAAATGCTATTGAATGAATGACCTGTGTTCCATCTTGTTGTCTGATAATTGCTGGTGTTATTTATCAGACTACAGTTACAGTGTTGGATGATTACCCATGCTGTGATGGAAGATCACTGGTACTGTGTTGGATGATTACCCATGCTGTGATGGAAGATCACTGGTACTGTGTTGGATGATTACCCATGCTGTGATGGAAGATCACTGGTACTGTGAAGGATGATTATGTGTATGTTTATTCATGGGGATGCCTATTTTGTCATTGCATCTAATCATGAATTTTATATATTAGGGCATTAGCATTATTAATCAGATGTTGTTGTATCTTTATAATTACATTATTCTGATTCCCTGACCATTGACCTGAATTTCTTCTGATATCTCTAAATCGTTGTTTTGTCTTGTTAGCCGTAGAGATAGAATGAAATTCTCTTTGTCTTCTTATTCCTCTCTTCTTCTACGGCCCATGAACAGTCGGCGTTGTGCTATTATCTCTATCATCTCTGTGCGGTTACACAAAGGTACCTATAAACTGTATATGTACCTTTGATGAGCTGTAGCTTCACCAGTGACCCCTAGTCCTCTGCTTTTCTTGTGTTTCAATAGGGTTTTAATTATGTTTCTAATGTAATGTCTTTTTCATTACAGATCCCCTGTACTTCACCCTTAATTATGGCTAGTAGGAAAAGAAATGTGGACGCCGAGTGAGGAGTAAAGTACTTCTTTGTGGAAACAAAGGACCAGAAAACCAGCTGCGTAATATGCAGCGAAAGTGTTGCCGTTTTGAAAGAGTACAATCTTCGGCGTCACTACGAAACAAAACATCCATCAACATATTAAAAGTTTTCTGGAAAATTACGCTCTGGGAAATATGAGACCATTAAACGTGGTTTTGAAACGCAAAGAAATCTCTTCACGAGAAAATTTGCTGAAAATGAATCTGTCACTCGTACAAGTTACAAAACAGTGCATAAGATGGCAGAACGAGGAAAACCGTTTACTGATGGCAACGTCATTAAAGAGTGTGTGTGATCGAAGCAGCAAATGACTTGTGTCCTGAGAAAGCCGATTTGTTTGGAACTATCAGCCTTTCGGCAAGTTCAGTTGTGCGGAGAACAGAAGAACTTGGAGAGAACATAGTGCTACAGATACGCGAGAAAGCTAGGAACTTGGAGTATTCTCTGGCGCTGGATGAGTCTATTGATCTCTCGAGAACGTCACAACTTCTCGTGTTCATTTGTGGTGTCAATTTGGACTTTCAGATAACGGAAGAGTTGGCGTCCGTTTGCAGCATGCATGGAACAACAGCTGGGAAAGTCATTTTCGTGGAAGTGCAAACAATTTTCCAAGACTATAACCTTCGGTGGAATCAGCTTCGAGGTGTTACAGTTGATGAGGGAAAAAAAACATGACTGGAGTGAGGAAGGGTCTGTTGGGGCAGATCAGGACTCATTTGGAAGATTTGCAAATTCCGGGCGCTCTGTTCATACACTGCATCGTACATCAGCAAGTACTCTGTGGGAAAGATTTAGATATTTCTTGTGTACTGAAACCAGTAGTTTCTGCTGTGAACTTCATTCGGGAACATGCACTCATTCACCGTCAGTTCTAGGCTTTTCTTGAAGAAATTGATTCTGAATTCTGTGACTTGCCTTATCACATATCAGTCAGGTGGCTCAGCTGCGGTAAAGTTTTGCTTCGTTTTTACAAGCTCCGAAACGTAATAGATGTTTTCCTCACTGAAAATGATAAAGCTGATTCACAGCTGTCAGATCCTACCTGGCTGTCAAAGTTGTCAATTTTGGTCGATATGAATGAACTGAACTTGAAACTTCAGGGAAAGGATTACCTCGTCTGTGATCTCTACAGAATCATCAAAGGATTTCGAAGAAAGCTGTCATTGTTGGAAGCACAACTGGAAGGGGAAAACCTTTATCATTTTCACTGTTTTAAAGAGTTTGAAGAGATTTTCAGATCTTGACAGATTTGAGAGTGACATCCTTCTGTTCCAGAATCCGTTTGATTGTAACCTTAATGGTGTGCCAGTTGAATTACAGTTGGAGCTCATTGAGAAGGAAGTACCGCTGCTTACTTGATGTTGAGTTTCCGAAACTTAAGAAATTTGCCGCTGGTATGACATCATTGTTTGGAACAACATATGTCTGTGAGCTAACATTTTCAAAAAGGAAGTCTGTGAAGTCACCACATCGAATGAGATTGATTGATGAACATTTGAAAGCAATTCTCTTGATTGGATGCAGCAATTCCAAACCAAACATTGATGGTATTTTGAAAGCCACACGTCAGTTTCACAAAACTCACTATCCTCTTTTGCTGCTTAGTTTGTGAGATTCGGGTATGTGCACAATATGTCTGATGTAACTATCTTTTTGCTAACGTCGCCTTCTTTGATAACTTTGTTTAGTAAATAAATATAAATATGATGGATGTGTTTGTTTGTTTGTTTGTTTGTTTGTTTGTTCGTTCATGTGCATTGCACGCCCTTTCCATGATTAAATTAGTGTTTCGTCTTTTTTCCCAGAGCTTTCGTTCTAGCTTGAAATTATTGTTAAAGTTTGTTGTATATCCTTTACAGGACGTATACAGTCAACACCAGCATTGTTTGCTGTTGTTGATGTCTTGGCAAGTTTACGTTCAGTATTTTAACATTGCTTTTCGAACGACCGGCACCCATAACATAGCGTAAAAACAAGCGCAACATTGTCTGCTGCCAAATCGCTCGCAGCTGTAATTCGAACGTGGGTATACGGGATTACGAACTGCGTACGTAAGATCTTCGCCACGGAGCTCGGCGCAAGTATTGTACAGAATGAGTAGGCGCAAGTATTTACAGAATGAGTATTCGGCCCGCGCTCGTCATTCTGTCAGTTATCCGGCCCGCGCTCGTCATTTTGTCAGTTATTCGGCCCGACGTGAAAAAAGTTTGGTGACCTCTGCCCTAGTTCATACTTGCCCACTATGCATCCGTCCTGTTGATTTCCAACTTTGGCATTCAAATCACTCATTATGATAGTTACTTCAGAATTCTTGCATTTCTTGAAGGCTTTCTCTAAATCACTATAAAATTCATCGATGCTGTCATCACTACTGTCTGCTGTTGGTGCATAAACTTGTATGACGTTGACATCAAAAGGTCTTCCACTCTACTTCACCAGTAATACTCTGTCTGATACAGTCCAGTATCCTTTGATCGATTTATCTCTCTCTCTGTATCCATTATAATTGCTACTCCTCGCTGTTGTTTCTCTCCATCAGAATAGATTATTCTATATTCCTCAGATGTCATAATGCCCATTCCTGTCCATCTGGTCTCACGCACACCTAACAAGTTAATATTTAATCTTCTCATTTCATTCTTAATGTTATCAAATTTCCCATCCTCACTCATAGTTCTTACATTCCAAGTTCCTACTTTCAATGTTGATATTCTTTTGCACTCAGTCTCCTGATGACGGTCTGGAGTCACCTGGTGCACATGACTACCCCTACCGGGCGAGGCTGCTCCTATGGAGCACCCATTTACGCCGTTTCTCTGATTATCGATAAGACTGCAGTACATGATATTCTTGGCATCTGTAAAGAAGGTAGTTTGCCATTGCTTTCCTTCCTAGCAGTGACCATACTGGTCGATGACCGTAGCCAATGTCTCCCAAAAAAGAGATCCTCTGCCTTCCGTCGTGAAGCTGTGGAGACCATAACCTACAACTATCTGTCGGCTGCTCTTCAACTTCATCCACCACCTGCACCCATGGCTTCACGTAACCCTGATCGGGAGGCTAAACGGGTACTCCACCTTGCCCAAGGGTGTCCCATAGGCTAGCGGAGGGAAGGAGGCACCTATGAAGGCATTACTATGATGTTATTATGATATTTTAAATATTCTCTAAGCAAACGTAATTGCACCAGCAATTGAGAGAGAGAGAGAGAGAGAGAGAGAGAGAGAGAGAGAGAGAGAGAGAGAGAGAGAGAGAGAGAGAGAGAGAGAGAGAGAGAGAGAGAGAGAGAGAGAGAGAGAGAGCTATTTATTCAAATTGAATGAAATTTACAAACATAAATGACATTTCCTCTAAACGTATTTATCAACATAAACCCCACAGACTTCCAAGGTCTTTCGCCGTTAATGTAAGTAAATTTTCTTTAAATTTGTGAGTGGCCTTAAGAGGCCAGTAAAAAAATGTTGCTTCCCCACAGAGGGGTAATAAATACACCTGCTACTATCAACTATCATTAAAAGTACAATTTCAAAAATTAAACATAAACGACGTAATTGAAAAAGTTGATTATAAAATGTAAGTAAAAAATGATTAAACAAATGTTGTATAAAGACTTTAATAGATTTATTCTCCCTATTTGAAATTGTGACTGCGGTATTAACTGGTTTATTTGTCAAATAAAAATACCAGATTTTTATGTTAGTTAGAGGTATTGTAGCTAGGTATATCATTTTTTTTTTCAAGTTCTAGTAACCTCCCTTATAACAATATTAGATGATTATGTCCCCCTACAAAGCGCAGACTGCTACTGCAACCATAGATTAAATTAATATTAGGCAATTTACATATAAACTTAAAGAAAGTCAAATATACAAATAGAAACGCAAAATTTGATCTACAGGCACTGAAGAGTGAGGAGATAAAAGATAAATTCAACGTAGAGGTAACGAACAGTTTCGATGCGTTGTCTGAAATGGCAATGCAATATTATTTCAAGACGTCAGTGACCAATTGAAAATATAAAAGAAATCAGTCAAGAAGCTGCACTAACAACAATAATAATCCCAAAAATAAAGATAATAGGGCGCAAGAAATGGATGATGGAAGACATCTTAAAACTCATGGAAATAAGAAGAAATAACAAAAATAACAAGGAAATATACGAAGAGAATCACAGGAAAATTAGGAAGCTACTGATATGCAAAGAGGCAAAAGAAACATGGCTTGAAGAAAATTGCAAAGGAAATTGAAAACCAACTCAACACCCAGAATACCAAATTAATGAACACAAGAATTAATGACATCACTAACAAAAGAACACACACATAAACAGGTTGCCTAAAAACCAAAGATGGCAAAATCATAATAGAAAAAGATCAGATTTTACATGCGAGGTCAGATTATGTGAAAGAGCTTTATGATGATACAAGACAAGAACAATATGATCATCAGAATAATAATGAAGGACCATCAATTTTGTTTGTCGGGGTGTTTTTCTTTTAGATATCTAGCAATTCCGCGGAGCCGGTCTCCCTGGCGAAGGTGTTAACGATTTTCTCCGTAATCCCGTATATCCACGTGTGGGGAAACAGCTGCGCGAGATTCGGTAGGGAATCGGGTCGCGTTGGTTACTTACAGGGGTATCTGAGATTGTCGCTCAGTAAGCAATGCAAAATACTGTGCGTAATCTTGCAAAGACATCAACAACAGCGGTAAAATGCTGTTGTTGACAGCGATGTAAATAGGATATGGGGAAAAAAAAACATTCCGCAGAATGCTTGAACATAAGTGTAGTGATCAATCAAGGCATTACTATCATGTTATTATGATATTTGAAATATTCTCTAAACAAACGTAATTGCACCAGCATTTAGCAGAGAAGAGAGAGAGAGAGAGAGAGAGAGAGAGAGAGAGAGAGAGAGAGAGAGAGAGAGAGAGAGAGAGAGAGAGAGAGAGAGAGAGAGAGAGAGAGAGAGAGAGAGCAAGAGAGAGGGGAACTATTTGTAATATTTGTCAACATAAGCCCCATAAGTTTGCACGGCCTTTCGCCAGTGCGAAAATAAGTGCATGCAGGCCTTGATTGTGCCAGTCCAGGTTTTGTCCTACTCACTTCGCCTATTAATCGTCATCTCTCTCATTCCTATCACATAGACCAGGGGTCACCAAACTACGGCTCGCAGGCCGGATCCGACCCACGACGTCATTTCATCCGGCCCGCCGTCGGTCCTAGAACTTGCTTGATATAACTATGAAACACGAGACGTTGTGATACAATTTAAATGTAAATATTATGTGTAGAATAATAGGAGATCTTCACACGTGCGGAGACCTCCTGGCTGCACTAGGTTGTTTATTTAGGTGGCCTTATTTAAATTTTACGAACCTTATTATGAGATATATTCTATTACCAAATGAAGCCGTCTGCCGCGACTCTACAAGAGTATGGAGTAGCATATCCCTTGATTTTTTTTTTTTTTTTTTTTTTTTCCCGCGTTTCCATCCTGTTTCAGGATATTGCGGTCAACACCAGCATCTTTCAGCTGTATGTTGATTCCTAGGCTAGATTACGCTCATCAGCACGCCACGACTTTCTGAGCGACCGGCTCCATACTCTCATAAGTCACTTTTGCGATTTGAACCACTGCTAATTCTCGTCGCGTCACGTGACGAGAGTATTCGGGGTTAGCGGAGAAAGCTGCTAACCACTCGGCCATGGATCCGGCATATCCCTTGATACCCTGGTAAAATATGAATAGGATGCTGGGATGTTGTGTTGGCGTGCCTATAACAGCCCAGTAAAGCCATGTTCCCGCCACTTTGGCCTTGGGAACAACTTAGGCCGAAGAGATGCTGATGTCAAATTTTCAGCAGAGGGTTTGAACTTAAACCCCTGAGCCACTACCAAGTAGATGGGCGAACATGCCCCAGGCACGGCCTAGCATAGCCGCTGTTTTTCCAGACCGCAGTTCAGAGGGTAGACAGGCCCTGTGAAGATCCAGAAGATCCAAGAGGATCTTGTTTGTGGATTGACGATTATCTGCTGTGGGGAGAGTTTTGAACGAACCTTCATAGTTTAAATAGGAATATAGGAATATAATAGCTATGTCTGTGCCTGAGAACAATAATGGAGGGATATATGCCTGGGAAGAGAGGAAGAGGAAGGCCAAAGAGAAGATGGGTGCAGGATGTGGCTGATGATCTCCAGATGGATGTATCTGAAGTGGGAAATCTTGCTTATGATCGAGAGGTTTTCCGGAAGGTTGTTATGGGAGCGAGGTTCTGCAAAGGACATGCTACTGAATGAATGACCTTTGTTCCATCTTGTTGTCTGATAATTGCTGGTGTTGTGTATCAGACTACAGTTACAGTGTTGGATGATTATCCATGCAGTGAATGAAGATCACTGGTACTGTGTTGGATGACTACCCAAGCTTTGGTAACCTGCTTGCAAGGCCAAACCATTTGACTTGCTGCCTTCTAATAAAATCTAATGCAGCTATAACCCCCCCCCCCCCTCCCCCCCCCCCCCCCCTTTTAGTCCTGATTTGTTCAATTCTGATCTTATATCTTGTTGATACATTGAATATTCTTCTCATTAATCTCATTTCTGTTGTGATTTTTCTTTTCTCTTTTTCTGTCATTGTCCAGCTTTGGCATTAGTAACATATAGTTGGTAGGAAGATTGTGTTATAAAGTGCTTTCTTAGTAGTTATTCATACATATTTGTTCTTTAGTATTGGTGTCATTTGTCGAATGAGTTGGTTTGCCTTATTGCATCTATTTTCGATCTCGTCTTCTGATTTGCCATTTGATGGTATTAAACTTCCTAGGTACATGCAACTCTTTACTTGTTTCAAGGGATGTTCGTTTAGGTGGATCGTTGTTGCTTTTTTTTCTTTAGTTATAGTCATTACCTCTGTTTTACTTTTTCATCATTCTTCACTTTAATATAACCCATATGTCTATACATGTTTTAGATTGTGCGCCATGCGACTTCAGGCAGCCAGTAAACGATGAGCGGAAATGAATAGCAGAATTTGAAATGGGAACATGGAACGTTAGAACAATGAGTGGGGAAGGTAATTTGGCCAATACCAAGCAAGAAATGAGATACTGTAATATTAACATTGTATGTTTATAGGAGACCAGATGGAATGGAGTTGGCATGACAAAATTCCAGGGACATTAAATAATTCATTCTGATAGAGGAAAAAAAACAGCGAGGTGTAACATTTATAATGGATCTGGAGATATGAAGATCTATAAAAGCATACTGGGCTGTGTCAGACATAATATTACGGGTAAAGTTAAGCGGCATACCTTTTAATCTAAGCATTATTCAAGTTTGCGCGCCAACAACAGACAGAAGTGATGACAGCATTGATGAATTGAATAAACATTTTGTTTTGACCTTGACCTCTTTCATGATCTCACGACTCATGAGGTGAGTTCAATTTAAGTAACCACGAGAAGTTAAAGACCAGATGGACACAGTCGATAGGTTGACTGCTGTAAATTAAGCGAAAATCTTTTATAAAAGTAACACTAAAAATGTTGGGTTTATACCCAGTATACCCCAGTATATAATGAAGTACATTAAAAACGCACCACTATTATTTATACTGATGCCGAGAAGCTCGAAAACAGTGTGGGGATGAATCTTCCCGGTGTTTGTCATGCGGTAGAGAGCGAATGGCTGCTGGAATGGAAAGTGCTTGATTCAATCCACGGGATTGTGTACAGACTACATGAACACAACTAAAGTTGCACTTGCAGCACGATTTCTAACGTACTTCTCAATGAACTTTATGGAACCACTGGCAGTGCCAGGGATAGACTTCGGAGTGGCCAACCACGAATTATTACCCCTGCGCAAAATCGATATATTGTGCTAAGTCACCTAAGAATCGTTTTCTCCCGGCAGCTCACACAGCAACAGCAACAATGGATAGATATGAGCAAGTCTCTCGAATGACATTCTATGCGACGACACAGAGATACAGTATTTACTGCAAGACTACACAGAGATACATTATGTACTGCAAGACGACACAGAGATACAGTATTTACTGCAAGACGACTTCATGTTGGGCGACAATGGACACACAGACATCGTTAGCAGCACCGGCTATAGGCAGAGCAACATGTCAGATGGACTAGAGTGCATTGGAATGCTGTTTTATTCACAGACGAGAGCTTTTCCACCTATCCTTTGCTGATAGACGTATGCGGATTTGGCCACGGTGTGGAAATCGCTTTGAAGATTGCTGTGTTCGTCTGCACAACCGATTTGGGATTTTCACATTTTGGGAGGATGCAGTTTTCACCATCCTTGCCTCTTCACGTCTTCCATGGAAATGATAAAGATATGACACATCAAGATGCAGTTATGGATGCATAGGATGCTCCTGCGTTCACATATTATCAAGAAGTGCAGCTTATCCAGCAGGATCACGCACCTTCGCACACCACATGTATTACGCAGCAATACCTACAGCAGCAGAATATTGTGACACAAGATTGGCTTGCCCTTTCACCAGACATGTCCCATATAGAACATCTGAGGGACGATTGATTGGCTTGCCCTTTCACCAGACATGTCCCATATAGAACATCTGTGGGACGATTGATTGGCTTGCCCTTTCACCAGACATGTCCCATATAGAACATCTGAGGGACAAGCTTTGACACAGTGTCTACAGGCAAGGTTCTGCAGCTAATCTGCAACAGCTGGAAGCTGCTCTTAAACGTGAATGGGACTTGATTCCCCTGAATCCCCTTCAGAGACGTGTGCGTTCCATGCAGATCCGCGGCTAATCGTGTTTGCAATCTGGCCATGCCATATACTGAGGATAGTGTAAATGCATTTTTGAAGTGATTTAATGTTTGGTTTTCTTATCTGCACGGAGTGCAATGAATTTCAAAACAATCAAATGTACAAATTAATTACCAACATGGATTCATTGGAAAGTGAATCCGGAATACAAATACGTAAACGAGTAACAATTATATCTGCATTTCACATTATGTTCCTGGTTTATACAGGTGGTGCGTTGTTAATGTGGTTCAGTATATATGCTTGCTTGCTAGCTTGTGTTCGTTGGCGTGAGCTCCAGCGCAAAGTCCTGTGTGTCGGATGAAGGTATCCTGTTGTCCAACATCAGTGTGATGTCATACAGACCTGAGGTTTGCGTGAGTATCCATTGTCCCATGTCTGGCTTATTGATGTGCAGACTGGTCGTTCCTCGCCGTACAGGCAGACACTCTCCGACTTCGGAGGAATCAGCGATCCTACCGCTCGACACGTCTCGTTCAGAGTATATCTAACTGTAGTGTAACGCCAAGTGGCGGAGCTTGCTGTCGATTCTTTGCCGTATACTTTCTAGGCAATGATGATCGCTGGTATGACGTGTCTGGCCTGAACATGTCACCTTATCTTTACCCTCACTAGTTACAATTACACGGCAATATGACAACTAATCTGACAACAGCATAGTATTCATACACGGCAGATATAAATAATAGGTGGTGTTGTGGGGCCGACATATAACAACACATATACTGGATGACGTTATTATGTGTTCAGATGACCTGGCTCGCCATAGGGGATGGACTCCATGTGGTCAGACTTGTGTTCTAAACCTGAGACTGGCCTAGCAAACTGGCAGGGGATCTTCATACTGCTCGTAGAAAAACTAAGAAGTATAAACTAAGAAAGCACTTTACAACACAATCTTCCTACCAACGCTATGCTACCAATGCCAAACCTGGACATTGATAGAAAAAGATAAAAGAAAAATCACAACAATAGAAATGAGGTTCCTGAGAAGAATACTCAACGTATCAAGAAGAGATAAGATCAGAAATGAAGAAATCAGGATTAAAGTGGGGGTTATGGCAGCACTAGATTTCATTAGAAATCTGCAAGTCAAATGGTTTGGCCATGCAAGTAGGTTTCCATTCAACAGCATACCACAACAAGCAATGCTGTACAAACCAGATGGAAACACAGGAAGAAACCGACCATGTAAACGTTGGACGGAGGGAATAGCCATGGAGTCCTTGGGATTATCGAAACATGAAGCCCATAATGGGGCACTCTCACGATGTTTATACTTCACCTCGACACCGCAAGGTACAAGAGGAACATGATGAGATGAGATGATGCTGATATATATATATATATATATATATAATATATATATATATATATATATATATATATATATATATGTGTGTGTGTGTGTGTGTGTGTGTGCCTAGTATATCATGATTCGCTTAAAGACCGATCATCGCAAGACAAGGACAGAGACGTTAAAATTAGCAACTTGGAACGTTAGGACGTTAAACAACGACGGAACATTAGAGAACATAAAACAAGAAATTGAAAGGGAAAAAATTAATATCTTAGGTATGTGCGAAACGAGATGGACAGGAGCAGGCATCAAGATAGAAGAAGATTTCAAGATTATTTATTCTGGAGGTGAAGTTCGTCATAGGGGAGTGGCAACGATTCTGGACAGGAAAACATCAAAATCTATTCAAGGATATTGGACAGTGTCGGACAGAGTTCTACTAGTTAAATTAAGTGGCAGACCTTTTAGCATAAATATTATTCAAGTATTAGCCTG